>APFE030135029.1:0-20267 GCA_000404065.3 Pinus taeda
AAATAGTAAGTTGTGCTACAATTAAGGAAACTGAAAATGCTGAGAAAGACAATGGTGGGGGTCCAAGTGGACTTGGCAGATGGCCACCAATATCCCCCTGGATCACAAATCCTCCTATGACGTGATCGATCCAATGGTCAACAGCGCAGGCGATCTTATTCTTCGATACTTCCAACCTCCGCACTCGCTCCGACGTCCACACAATAGGGCCGTCAAGTTTCCACCTTCCTTGGCTATCTGTTAGCTTCGCGATCCACTCATATAGCTCAATAGGGAAGGAGCATAAAAAGATCTGTGGATCTATGTCACGAATTCGTGGATCTTCCTACCCAACCAGTCTCTGATCTCCTTCTTAATTGGATTCTAGTGATACGACATCACACATCTCTTATGTAGATTTTGGTCTCGACAATGGAACCATTTGTTGGCTTGAGGGGGCCTGACCTAGGTTCAGCGTTTAATTAGACAAACAAATCCTTACACTACTAGCCCTTTCGGCATCAACCAGTGGAGCTTGGACCGAAGTCTCTCCCATAGCAGTATTAGGGGGATGCTGGAACCAAGTTTTTGCACTCTGAGATGGTTGTGATGTCGTTTGAGTCCCTCTATTCATGTCTTCGCGCAAGTCACTTCGCTCTAGGGCTTGCAATACGAGCCTTTTATTTTGTCCTTTAATACCTCCCTGAAAGGGTATGATCGACCTTCGCGCAACCCTAGCCTGCCGCTCAGGTACTTTTGCGTTGCTATGGTAGCGTGCTGTACAGATTCCCAAGTTATGCTAAGTGACTTGCTTATCTTATCCAATAATTATAGTTATCTCCAAGTAAACAGATAATCGTAACTGTGTTCAATTATTCAACATAATTGCATTCATTCGCACATCATATAAGCATAATAAAGGAAATTCATAAATAACATATCAAGATGAAATAACAGTGCAAAGACTTGGGAATTGCATAGTATCTTTCTTTATTAATATTGTCCAAGTGGTTACAATGTTTTCCACCCTACGCACACAGTTGCAGGGGTACGCACACTCAGTGGAAGACTTCTACCCTAGGCCTCTGTGCACTCAGCTGCAGAGCCTCTACCTACACTACAACCCAAGACTTAAACTTCCTACTTCAGAGCTTCGACTCTCTTACATGTTCAATCATTCTATTGATGCCTTTACTACTTAGAGCTTAGCTCTTTTTATACAATCCCATGGTTTGCATACCATGGTTAGGTCTTTTATAGCCAACTTCACTTTACAAAACTAAGGGCGGACTACCCTTTTTGACACATAACACCTTCGTGCTCCGCGACCACAAAATGCAGAGTCTTTACATTTTTATTACAAAATTTACTCAAACATGGGCTTTTAGCCCCAAAACTGCCCTTGGGGGATCTCACTCCCAACAGATGTGATGCCTTCTGTTGTTGCTGATATGGTGCTACATGTTGTAATGCTACTTCCATATCATCTTGATGTCCTTGTAGACGAACAACTTGATGTCTTCATAGGTAGGCGAGCTCATAGACACTTGCTTGGCTGCAAAACCCGTTGGGCTCTCAACGATGTCCTTTGACCCTGCTTTCTTGAAGGCCATTGTACTTGTGTTGCTGAGAGACAGACAAACACCTGTGATGCCTGGAGACATAGAAACTTGGCAAGAAATCTATCAGTTGAAAACCAAAACAAAATCGAGGACTGACTTGCAACATACCTGTGTGATTGATCGGGAAGGTTGCACAATTTTCGTTAGGAGGTCGGTAGAATGACTGCTAAAACTACGTAAGGCATAGTCTAGGCTATCAGGAGGCTAACTGACTGTTGGAACTGCGTAATGCATAGTCCGACCTGTAAGGAGGCTGACTGACTGCTGGAATTGCGCAATGCACAATCCATCCTGACATGTTGAGGACTGAAACTGCACAATGCGAAATTTCGTGACATGCAACCAACAAACTGCATTGCGCAGTTTTTGGGGCCAGCAGGACACTACCTTTAAGAATTGTGCAATGCAAGCCTGGAGGTCAGTGCTGGGCCAGACTTGCGCAATTTCTGGAGGGAAGGCAGAGCCTTCGCTTCTGGAAATGCACAACGTTAGTCGGGCAAGGCACAGTCTAAGCCAAGGCAGCCCAAACCGGCTCTCAACGATGTCCTTTGACCCTGCTTTCTTGAAGGCCATTGTACTTGTGTTGCTGAGAGATAGACAAACACCTGTGATGCCTGGAGACATAGAAACTTGGCAAGAAATCTATCAGTTGAAAACTAAAACAAAATCGAGGACTGACTTGCAACATACCTGTGTGATTGATCGGGAAGGTTGCATAATTTTCGTCAGGAGGTCGGTAGAATGACTGCTAAAACTACGTAAGGCATAGTCTAGGCTATCAGGAGGCTAACTGACTATTGGAACTGCGTAATGCACAGTCTGGCCTGTAAGGAGGCTGACTAACTGCTGGAATTGCGCAATGCACAATCCATCCTGACATGTTGAGGACTGAAACTGCACAATGCAAAATTTCGTGACATGCAACCAACAAACTGCATTGCGCAGTTTTTGGGGCCAGCAGGAAACTGCCTTTAAGAATTGTGCAATGCAAGCCTGGAGGTCAGTGCTGGGCCAGACTTGCGCAATTTCTGGAGGGAAGGCAGAGCCTTCGCTTCTGGAAATGCACAACGTTAGTCGGGCAAGGCACAGTCTGAGCCAAGGCAGCCCAAACCGGCCAACGGGTGACAAAAATTATGAGAAGTCTGAATGCATGATGAGATGAGTGAAAACAAGAGTGAGTGATCGTACATGCAAACAACAAGTGGAGGATTCAGAAAACGGGAAAGCACGCATATGTGTGAAGGGAGTCGCCGCAACGACAATGGTCTATGCAAAACAATGTCATCCATGTGACAACAATGAGATGCGAGCGAAAATTGAAATGGTGCTTCTACAAGCTGACATACATCAAAACAACTGTAGGCATTCACTAAAATTAAGCAGACAACACTTACACAAAGCGAAACACAAAAAGCGATAGAAACGCAGTGCAAGACATGCGAAGCGGGCTTACCCTGAAATAACTGAGATGAATGTGCCGACGAATCCTAGATACAATGTGGGATGTCAGAGCTTCAATGTCGATGTGAGGAATGAGCTCTGCAGCGTCCGGTTGATGAGTTTTTATAAAATCGAGGTTGTGATGCGCATGTCACAAAACTAGGAAAAGTGACACTTGGCGAGAGGTTTCTGAAATGATCCTTGCATGTAACCTCTAGCTACTAAAAATAGATCCCTAAATCAAGGGATGACTTTGCATGTTGCCTTGGGAGAATCAGCCCATGCATGCAAATCAGTTTTTCTCGGTCCCGGAGGGAACCGGTCAACCTAAAGGCACATGCAACTACCTGCTTGACTGATGGGAAAATTTGCGCATTTCTGGGAGGGAGCTGGCCTGGCCGCCCAGAGGGATTGCACAACTTTTGGGCTGAGCAGCTAACTACTTCCTAGAATCACACAATTTTTGGGCTGAGAAATCCTGTTTGGACAGATTGCGCAGTTTCTCCAGTGAAGCTTGACAGCCATAATTGCTCAATTCTGCAGCCCAGCAGGCTGCCAGTCAGGATTGCATAATTTCTAGAGGGAAGGCTGGTTCCCCTCCAGAATTGCACAATTTATTGAGGGAGCTGCTTAGCCTGTAGCTGGACCAAGTACAGAGAAACAACCTGTGTGGGGGATGCAACAAGCTATCATGCACAAGCTTGCAATCTGCTATAAATCCACTGAAGCTCGTGTACTTTATAGTGCAAGACATGCTGCTGAGGATGGTTGGTAGGGAGGCTCCATAACGAAGCTAAGGAAAAATTTTGGAGGGTGGTTGTAGCCGCTACAACACACTGGTAGAACTCCAACTCTCTAAATGGACCTTGTTCATGAAAAGCAAGTCTAACACCTCCGAAATTATTGTTTAGTTCTCTGTTCGTCTTGGTTTCCACACTTTCTTGATTGTAAGATGTAGCATCTGCCAAGCCCTTGGTCGGTCGACACACATTCCAAGCCAATCCAACATAGTTGTTTCGATTGGGGATGAGGGGTATATTGGTGCATAAACAATATAGTCGTCAGAGTTTTAATTTCGTCTCTGGTGTTGCTCAACTGCCAACAGGCCTGGACAGTACCCCGGTGGAGTCACGCAGGAATACAAGCATCGCTCTGCTGCCAGCGAGCCTGGTTAGTACCCCAACGAAGTTACTTACATCACTGTAAGATGTAGCATCTGCCAAGCCCTTGGTCGGTCGACACACATTCCAAGCCAATCCAAAATAGTTGTTTCGATTGGGGTGAGGGGTATATTGGTGCATAAACAATATAGTCGTCAGAGTTTTAATTTCGTCTCTGGTGTTGCTCAACTGCCAACAGGCCTGGATAGTACCCCGGTGGAGTCACGCAGGAATACAAGCATCGCTCTGCTGCCAGCGAGCCTGGTTAGTACCCCAACGAAGTTACTTACATCACCTCTCTTCGCAGGTAGCCTTTCTCTTCTTTCGTCTTATTCATTTTTCATTTTTTGGGAATTTTTCACTTTTTTCATTTTTCATAACTATGCATAACACTTATTAATTTCAGAGGCGGAAGAGGATCCCAACTTATTCATAGCAGAAGGGATTGTTCCTTCAGAGAAGTAGTTTATGTATACCTCTGACATGCTTTTTAAGGTTTCCCCCCTCACCTCACTCTATTTTTATTTTTTATTTTTTGGAAAAAAAATGTAGTTTTAATTGATATATAAAAATTATACGTTGTATATGCATAAGCATATGCTGTAAGAGGCATTGCCCATCACAATAATTAAGTTCCAAAAAAGATAACCAAAAATTGACGCCTGTTATCCACACAGGGAGGCATCCTTTTCTGATATGTTCATCATCTTGTTTTACCAAATAAAAAATAACATATAGATTGTCCATATTTCTTCCTGAAAGACTAAGAAAGTAAATAAACATATGGATATTTACAGGTGGTAATTGAGCAAAAAACAATGTTCTAAGCTCCCTCTGAGCTTTCTATAACATCTATGTCCATGAAGGGCCGGTGGTAGTACTGGTAGAAATTTCTTTCTCTGTGTTCTTGGATCATCCAAGTGCTGGATGGCTTGTGCGCAACTTCTTTGGATAATTTGTTAGTGTCTGCATTTCGCTCCCCGAAGAAACCACCGACCCAGCAGCCACTTTTTCCCTGGTGAGAGGAGGAGAGGGAGGTCGAAGCAGAGGCCTACCTCATTTCTTCGAGGTCCCCTGTGAGAGCGTCATGTCTACATGACGTGGGTCGCCTTGGCTCCCGTCTCCTTTGTTGGGGGGTTGATCCCCCCTATTCCTGATTTGCCTTTGGGGGAATTGTCCTTCTAGCTTCTCCCCTATCTGTGTTTTTATTGAGAGGGCAGTCCTTGTATATATTCCCAACCTTGTGGCATCTCCTGCATCTGAATGGAACCCCTTCATAATCCAGGTTTTGTCTTCGAGAGAAATTCCTCCATTGAACTGTGATATATTCCTAAAGCCTGTTATCACCAAAATAGGACCTTGATAGGCTGCTGATCAGACTAACCCAATATAACTATTTCGAACCAATATTTTTAGCTAAGGCTTAGCCTCCTCAGCCTGAGAGGGCTCTCTCAAAGGGTTAATGATATTGATTAAAGATATGGATAGATGGCTAACTCTATGGTTTGTGATTTTATATGTTTATAGGTTGACAAATGAAGGCTGGCTACCATTGGGCTATGGAGTCAAAGTATGTTTCAGTACCACAACAAGATCAACTTAACATGTAAGTGAGGGCATAGAGAGTCTTTATACATCAACAAAACAAAGATACAATGCAAGGAAAGACAATTTATAAATACATGAAGGAAGTTAGAGCATCATTGATGAATTCTAAGTAACATGTATTAATACCACTGCAATTAAGTGAAAGAGGAAAGCCATGAGACAATAGGACATTAAAAAATCTCTTTGAATCATGAGTAGTGAAGCCAAAACATTCTACCTATCATGGAAGTCAAGGCATTATAGAGTTCAAGTGCAGAAATGCAAATATAAAACAGTGAAACACAGTTAGTTTATCTATGAAGGAAGTCAGAGCATCATTGATGAGTTCTGAGTATCATATGTAAACACCACTGCAATGTAAGTATTGGAAGATGCCATCAAAACAAGAACATACAAGAACTCTTCATGAATCTTGAGTTGTCTAAGTAGAAATTCTGCATTAGGTTAAAAATATACACAGTCTGCACATAGAGCAGCAGCTGAGCCAAAAAGTCTCCAACCTCTTGCTAATTCAACCTCTTGATTTATATATAGCATTTACAACATGGATTCCCTCATCCCTCATCAAGAGAATTCGAATTTTTATTATTGACACCTATTCTAACCATAAAACAGACTATTAAATACAAGTGACAGCTAACTGACTGTCTTAGAGTTCTAATACAATTAGGAGTACATCTCCTTGTTATGACTAAACCACCTTAACTAAACATTGAATGCATTATTTGACAGCTGCAACCTCATGAGGTCGAATTTGATGAAGCCTCCCACGTTGTTACCTTACTACTGATGATAAACCCTAGAACTTAGGGAACATGTTTCCCTGTTTTTAGGTTTAGGATCCTTGAAAATTAGCACGTGGGACAGAGCCTTTATTTTCTCATCCATGACATATTTTACGAAACTGAAGGACATTTTTGTAGTCCATGATGTCTATAACAAAAACCTCTCTTTATTTTTAAAAACACTTCTCTAGCTATCCAGAATCTGTCCTTGAAAAACACGTGTAAAACATGAAAAATCTATTCTTTGAAATTAGGGTTTCAAACAAAGCTTAGTATCTCCCAACTGTTAACACTTATGAAGAAAGTGAGATAGGTTATTGTATTTGGAGAGTTTATTAAGAGAAACCTCCTTCCAAATTCCCAAATGCATTTTCCTGTGACCAGAAACTGATCTTGAAAATGACTGCTAAAACTAGAAGACAAATCTTGGCTTTCAGCAGTTTCGTAGCGCAAGTTTAACCATAAATTTCTCCCACATCATAACGAATTTTAAGAAACGGAAAGATGTTTTTGTATTTCCGAATGTTAGGAAGAAAAGCCTCTTTCAGTTTTCAAAATTGAGTTCTCAGCTGCTCAAGAACCCTTCTGGAAGTTGACTAGTAAAAGCAGAAAACATAGTCTTTTATGCTGAGACAGACTTTTCCAGTGGTTTTATAGCGCGCTATGAAAACTCCTATTTCAGTGATTTCCTAGTGCAAAATAGGATTTTTACACTGTCTATGCTATGAAAACATGGATTCATAGCTAATTTCAAAATTTCTTCAAAATGATGTGAGATATGACTTCTAAACACATGGTGAGGCTTCTAGGACATGGAATGAGGCTGTCAAAATTTATTTGGAAAAGAGAAAGACACTATTGAGATGAGATGACTCAAAACCTATTATAAGACTATGACTAGAAACAAGGCAAACTTTCCAAAGTTTAGAAACAAAAATTTTAGGGTGATAATAGTGGCTTCACTAGGGATAGTGTGCCCTTGTGGTACACTAAGAACTTGTAGCTTCAGTGCCTCTATCCATCCTCTAGAATAAAACTCTGAACTTCTACCCAATCCACTCCTCAAGCCTTTAATTATTTCTGTAAGAAGAATTCAAACTACACCTACTGAAACAGATGCTCAGTCAACCTACCCTGAGCTTATTTGCACATTCCTACCTACCCTATCAGCTGCAATCTCCACTTGTAGCTTAAGGAACATGAAACTTCCAATGAAGCCAATCATCTATTTGATCTGACACTTGAATATCTTGACTGTGATTGAAGCAAAAATAAACCAAATACTGAAATAACCAAGGCAGCATGAGATGTAACTGATCCTAAAGATAAAAATATAACTGGAAATCTGAACAACAAATCTTTTCCATGTTATTAGCTATAGGGTCAAAAAATACATGATTAGTTTGATGATTCTCATAACATTATATATCTTCAGACAACTGATTCTCAGCCACACAAATTTCCTTTGATATGCTATCCAACTGCCTTTCTGCATGATTCCCATAGACAATGTAATTTTCCTCACTATTATGATGATTCTTTGAAGTATTCTGCTACAAGGAATTACATAAATGATCAACCTTTTCCTCTACTTGAGGGTTATAAAAAATTTCTTCTAGTATTTCTTCTTGGTGTTTGCAATTATTTTCATCTTCATTATGATCAAAAGACTGGCAAGTTTGTTGCATCTTCACATTAATCTCAGAGGCTGTAACATGGTTTTCATAAGTAAACCCTTGTTGATTTGCATGCTGCATTTCATGGGATGTTATCCTTTCTTCTTGTTGTTGAAATGTATTGTTATAAAGAGCCTCTAAATTTCTTCATCCATAAATTCATCATCATCATAACAATCCTCCAAATATTGAATAAGACTCAAATAATGTTTGCAACAATCTTTGACCAACAATAAGGAAGGATGACATTCTTTATACATGTCATAGAATACATCATGGAAATCAGCAAGAGAATATAATGAACCATTTTCCAAGCTTATACAAAGACCATCCTTTTCCTTCTAAAGTGGTCATAACATCTCATGAGAAACTTAAGGAACCTGAACCTAAGACTGCGTACATGCATATGCCTAACAAATGAAGAGAACATTGCCTTCCTGTCATCACTAATATTGAAGTCAACTAACAATCAACCTTGGCAAAAATATAGAAAACCAGGGATATGAGGACGATCATAGAGCATACCTGGCTCATCACTCTTGAAGGAACTCTATTGAAAACTCATCAAGCTACTGATCTTCTAGCAGTGGAGTCACCTTCCAATTTGTTATTTGATGTGTGGAGTCGCCAAGGTAGATTGCAGCCTCGAAAACTTTCTGAGCTCCTGCTACCTTCAGAAGTTCAACTTCTTGATTTCGGGAATGAATAATCTTCAGACTCCCGGCAGACGCACCAAAATATTATCACCAAAATAGGACCCTGATAGGCTGCTGATCAGACTATCTCAGTATAACTATTTCAAACCAATCTTTTAGCTAAGGCTTAGCCTCCTCAGCCTGAGAGGGCTCTCTCAAAGGGTTAATGATATTGTTTAAAGATATGGATAGATGGCTAACTCTATGGTTTGTGATTTTATATGTTTATAGATTGAAAGATGAAGGTTGGCTACCATTGGGCTATGGAGTTAAAGTATGTTTCAGTACCACAACAAGATCAGCTTAACATGAAAGTCAGGGCATATAGAGTCTTTATACATCAACAAAACAAAGATACAATGCAAAGAAAGATAGTTTATAAATACATGAAGGAAGTTAAAGCATCATTGATGAATTCTAAGTAACATGTATTCATACCACTGCAAGTAAGTGAAAGAGGAAATCCATGAGACAATAGGACATCAAAAACTCTCTTTGAATCATGAGTAGTGAGGCCAAAACATTCTACCTAGCATGGAAGTCAAGGCATTATAGAGTTCAAGTGCAGAAATGCAAATATAAAACAATGAAACACAATTAGTTTATCTATGAAGGAAGTCAAAGCATCATTGATGAGTTATGATTATCATATGTAAACACCACTGCAATGTAAGTATTGGAAGATGCCATCAAAACAAGAACATACAAGAACTCTTCATGAATCTTGAGTTATCTAAGTAGAAACTCTGCATTAGGTTAAAAATATACACAGTTTGCACATAGAGAAGCAACTGAGCGCAAAAGTCTCCAACCTCTTGCTAATTCGACCTCTTGCTTTATATATAACATTTACAACATGGATTACCTCATCCCTCATCGAGAGAATTCAAATTTCTATTATTGACACCTATTCTAACCATAAAATAGACTATTAAATACAAGTGACAACTAACTGACTGTCTTAGAGTCCTAATACAATTAGGAGTACATCTCCTTGTTATGAATAAACCACCTTAACTAAACAATGAATGCATTCTTTGACAGCTACAACCTCATGAGGTCGAATTTGATGAAGCCTCCCATGTTGTCACCTTACTGCTGATGATAAACCCTAGAAATTAGGGAACATGTTTCCCTGTTTTTAGGTTTAGGATCCTTGAAAATTAGCACATGGGACAAAGACTTTATTTTCTCATCCATGACATATTTTATGAAACTAAAGGAGGTTCTTTTATTCCATGCTGTCTAGAACAAAAAATTATCTTGGTTTTTAAAAACACTTCTCTAGCTGTCTAAAATCTGTCCTTGAAAAATACATGTAAAATAGGAAAAAATTGTTCTCTGAAATTAGGGTTTCAAAGAAAGCTTAGTAAACTGATAACACTCTTGAAGAAAGTGAGATAGGTTATTGTAGGTGGAGAGTTTATGAAGAGAAACCTCCTTCAGAATTCCAAAATACCTTTTCCTGTTACCAGAAACTGATCTTGAAAAACTCTACTAAAACTAGAAGACAAATCTTGGCTTTCAGCAGTTTCGTAGCGCAAGTTTAACCATAATTTTTTTCCACCTCATAACGAATTTGAAAAAACTGAAAGAATTTTTTGTATTTTAGTGTGTTATGAATAAAAGCCTCTTTTAGTTTTCAAAATTAAGTTCTTAGCTGCTCAGGAACCCTTATAGAAGTTGACTAGTAAAAGCAGAAAATAGAGTCTTTTATGCTAAAACAGGCTTTTTTCAGTGGTTTTGTAGCGTGCTACGAAAAATCCTAGTTCAGTGATTTTGTAGCGCAAAACAGTATTTTTACACTATATGCGCTGCGAAAACGTGGATTCGTAGCTAATTTCAAAATTTCTTCAAAATGACGTGAGATATGACTTCTAAACACATGGTGAGGCTTCTAGGACATGGAATGAGGCTGTCAAAATTTATTTGGAAAAGAGAAAGACACTATTGAGATGAGATGACTCAAAACCTATTATAAGACTATGACTAGAAACAAGGTAAACTTTCCAAAGTTTAGAAACAAAAATTTTAGGGTGATAACAAAGCCCATCACTAGTATCAATGTGTACCAGTATCCTTTCATACGTCATCCTTCCTATTGAAAGTTAGGATTTATCATACTCTAGATATGTTCCCAGGGAGTTGCCAATACGCCTAAAGATGTCCTCTGACCAGAACTGTAGAGGTAGGCCAAGTAGTCTGATCTAGATAGGGCTTTCTCCTAGCTGTTCTCTTTCTGGGTCGAAAAGTGATGTCCACCTCCGAAGGAGCACCGGTGCTTGTTTGATATGCCATACCGCTGAGAGTACCCAGTTGATATGCTCTTCCCTAGAAAAATGAAGCATGAACCGTCCTTTTACAAAGCTATGAACCACAGGTGGTTTGGGTAGATGATGCTCCCATACCTCCGTGGCCCACTGCTTCAATATCATGGAATTGTAGAAACGACCCCTGACTCTTCCAACCAGCACTTGCTCGGTTCCATCGCCTCGCTCCACTGGAAATCCTCACCCAAGCTCAGGAATACCTCCAATGATTTTGGTTTCAAAACCCTTTGTTTCTTCACTTTCTGGGTTCCTTCATTGGGTATGGAATTTTGAAGGGCGCCTTGGGTAGGGTCAGTCTCAAATGCCGGATTGTCCAGGAGGGGCTCAGAAGGAAAGACCCCCGAGATGGGAGGGACTTCCGTAATATTCCCAGATGGGGGGGCCGATGGGGGCGGTGTGAGATGTCCTGGATCTGAGGCTGCAGGATCGCTGGTGGTCGCAGCTGAAAGGGCGTGGGAGCCAGCGGAGGAAGAGAAAGATGAGATGCCCAGACTAGGTTAGGGTTTGATCCACGAAATTTAGTGTAGAAGGAGACAAAGGATGAGCAGTGAGGTCTGGAATGGAGGGGGAAGCCTCTGAGAGAGTAGCTACCGAGCACGAGGGCCCTAAGATCGAGGGAAGTGAGGCAACAATGTTGGTGAATTCGCAGCCGTAATGGTCGTTGTTTGTCGGGTTTACCTGGGGAGATGTTGGGATGGAGGTACCCGCTAGTGGGTCTTCTGAATAGTCTACTAGGTCCTCCATAACCGTCGCAATATTCTCGTGCCAGTTGCCTTTAGAAACCAAGGTCGCCTGTTGCTGTAGTGACGAGTAGTAGACGGGGGTTAGTCAAGGAGGAGGGTAAGGGTAAAAACTCAAAGTGGTAAGAATCGAGGAGTGACTGTAACGACGTAAATGGGGGTGGAGGGTGAGGACCGGGGCTGTGTACGAGAAGGTGATGAGGAGAAACAACATGATCAAACGATCGAGGGTGCTGTGCATACTGCAGGCTCCAGACAAAACCCTAACCCCATCTTGAACGTCGTTTCCTCATCGTGCAACCCAATTCGAGTACCAGGGGTCAATATTCTATATCTCACTACTTCCTCACCTTACTCTACTTGAATGATCTGACAAGGATTAACCCAAAAACAAATACTAGAGTAGGTGATACTAGTTAGCGCGTAAGCATTGTGTTTTCACCAAGGTTCACTTTGACTAGTACGTATTTTCCATTGATGTATCATGGGCCCAAGACAATAAGTTCTTACATAAGCGAGCGGATAATAGATACCCAAATGTTGATATCTGTACAAGTCCTCTGGTAATTTACCCATCTTGTTTCAAGAGTCGCACACGATCCATGCGAAACTAACCTACGACAATAACAAGCAAACAAACCAAAAAGTAAAGCAAGAAGCAAAAACAAATGTGAAAGCAAAGCGAGTAAGCAAACAAATGCACAAAGAAAGAAGTAAACATGCATGCAAGCAGACAACTCAAAAGCAAACACTACTCCTACTCCTAAGTTAACAGTGCATGGTCCTGATCACATGAACTGATATTTCCAATGCAGCCATCGACACATTGGTCGACCCATGTTGGTGAAGGCATAGTTCGCGAACAAGACGGTTATGTGAACCAACAAACAATAAAGATGTAGCAGTGAAGACAAACATACTTCGAGTTTACAAGCGTCCATAAAACAAAAATGAGTGAAATCGCATGACATGCACTCTGTGGACTTGTCATGGTGTTGTGCTACACTGCGTGCAGATGTCGAGTGTATGCATTCTCTTGACTGTGACATGAAAGAAAACATAAGAAAGGTAGACCACTTACGTTGCGCAAGTGTGCTTGCTGTGTAAGATTCCTCCAATGCATGAGCGATGGGATCATGTAGTTTTAGAGGAGGAAGTGAAATCTGAGTGTTTGGTTGATCTTCAATGCAAAGCAGAGAGTGATCATGAGCCTTACATGTTTCAAAAATTTCCTGATCGGAAGTGAAACCAAGCTTAGGATAACGAGGGCTTGAAATAACCACCAACTCGAGCTGAAGTGCCTCAATAGTCTGGGGAGTTTCGACTTCGTCGACAGATAGATTGTCGTAGACTAGTGCCTTAGACATATTAACAACGATTGAATCAACATTGTGATCAGATGAAGTAGAGAGATCATGACAACCAAGATCAAAAAATTTGGGATGTTTTTCGGAATCCTCATGATTTGATGAATCGTGCAGAGGGGTAGATGAGAATCAAAGATGTTCGCTCTCTGTGCTTTCAGAAATGACAAATGATAGATTGGACAGATTTTCAGAGGAAGATGTGTCCTCTCTGCAATGTAATGACAGACTGACATCTGACGTTTCCTATGAATGATCGAAAGTAGAAACATCCGAAAATGAGTTTTCACAGGGGAAATCAACAGTGACAGAATCACAAGGGATGTCAAGATAAAGCGGATGAGACACGACTAGAAGGGAGTCATCCTTTACCACAAGTTCTTCTTTAGACTCCCACACACACACATCATGAATGATGGTGCAGGTTGGCTATGTAATATCAACTCCGTCAACAATTTGATCCTCGTTCACAATAGGTGAGGAGTCTAGAATGGAAGAACACAAGACAGTATAGTTCAGAGGATCAACAGAACGCAGGGACAGAGGCTGAGGGAATGAATCCACGTGACAACCAATAGGCTTGCAATCCAAATCTTCACAGATATAAAGAGCAGGTGGGGTGGGAGGATGTGATAATTCAACAAATGTGTGTGCATAATCTCCCACATCACTCTGCGATGGTAGAGCTGTTTGATGAGGTGAAGGTGAATAGTCACTTGTGACATCAACTGTGCCTGCCTGTGATTGCGCAGCTCCATCGCCGAAGTGTGTTGAGCGGCATCTGAATGATTTCAAGAATTGCATATTTTTGGATATGTAAAGAAGATACTCAAATATTCCATCAAGAAATTATCAATCAATTTCATCTTCGGGAAATCGATATGTAAGATTACAAAAGAGTGTGTGAAACTGTTCAACGGATTCATTAGGTGCTTTTCATAATCTCATAATTTCTTTATCGAGTGCTTTATGGTTAAAGTGATTGAAAGCATAGTCTATCTCTGCGACCAAATGCAAGAGAATGAATATATATTTTCAGGCAGCGTGTTACACCAGTGCATTGGGTGCCCTCGAAGCATGTAGATGAACAACATGCAAGTCATGTATTCTTCAAAGGTTCCATGTCTTTCGCATGAGCCTACAATGTCAACCGCATGCTTGCCCAAGGTTACGTGGCCTCCACCATCATATGTTTTATGTGACAAGTTATCTGAGAGCTCTTTCGAGATTATGAAGTCATTTCCATAAGACATACACTCCGGAAGGGCAACTCTGTAGTTAGTCATGATAGATATGTAGGGATTCAAAGCAGATGTGAGGACTCAGCTTGTCATATGGACCTCCTTCTAGCGCCAAAATGTTGACAGTACTGGACCCGCCAACATGTCACGGGATCTCCCTGGTAAGAAGTCCCAATTAGACCTCAGACCGTTTGGTGTAGGAGTCCCAACAGTGGGTCGTACGGTAATGCCTTGACCACGATTTCACACAGAGGCAAGTAAGATGTCGCTATTGGTAGAAACGGTGTGACATATGCAGTAAGTCAAGGAATGTGCATGAGAGGTTCTAACACATAGAGGGGGTGAGGTGAGTGCGCCGCTTGGAAACCTGTGATAGCACAGAGTTAAGAAGGGAACACATGGGCAAAGATGCATCACAACATGGAAGGCAAGTTAGCTAGCAATCCAAAGTGATGGTTAAACCAACAACACATTTCAGAAATATTCATACATACATATACAAAAATGGCTACACATGCATGCGTAAGCAAACATATACATATATCATTTGAAGTACTCAAGATAGCTGAAATAAAATACAACATATGCATGAAACGTGTTGCCTCTATTATATTAAGAAGTGTAAGTTCCAGTCATACAGTACATCCATGTCCAACCATTAGTTCCGACAGTGGAACATTACATCCACAACTTCCTGCTCCTCCATAGAGATATACTACCTTTGTGCAGCGAAGAAGCCAAGGCTCATTACAATACTGTCCAAGCTTTCTCTAAGATACTCCTATCGGAAGCTTGGCTGACTAAAAGCCTTTACAATGAGTTATGAGGGACTATTTATAGCAAAGGGTGGGGTGACCCTTGAAATTCCCCCTTGAGACCGTTCATTTTACCCTCATGACTCTTCAACTACTCTATGACTGTTACATTCAACTACCAACACTTGAACTTCCACTTGACAAGACGTTACATTACAATGCACATGTGCCCATGTGAGACAAAATGGCTTCAGCAAGCCATGCAAGACATCACTGACACTCGGACCGTCGTGGTGAGACCAACTCTTTGACATCCTTGTGATGGTAGAAGGTGGTGAGCTGATGCCAAGCTTGGTCATTTGTGATGGTGTTCGTGCGCTCAATGGTGACATCTTGCTAAAGTAAACTCTTGCCTTTATTACGTATTTGTGCACAGATATAGCTCCTCTATCCAACTTGTCTGATAGCATGCGCATGGTCATCCTGGGTGCGACTGGACCGACAACATGTTGATGCATAGTGTCTACGCTTCTCTCCAAGCATGTACTGGTGGCCGTGCCCATCAACTTATCAAAATAAATGTTTAGCTCCAGTTGGACTTGCTTCTTGTCTTCGCCTTAGTGAGTGTGCCAAATGGGTGGGACCGCATGCGTGTGCACAATGACATGCATGCGATCAACAACACTGCTCACTTTGTCTGCTTCGTGCCAGCTACTGGGATGGATCTATAAATTATACGAGTGTAGTTTCATCTGTTTGTGCATGTTGCGCCCCCTGCTGCACCTATTCCTAGTGTAACTCATTCTCTTGTCTATGCAGCTCCTGTTCTTCCTTATGTTGTTGCTTTAGCACATGCAACTCCTTCTCTATTCCGTTCTTTACCTTCACACGATCTTCATGTCGCGTCGTCACCTCGTAGTGTGAGTCTCAAAAGTTGCTTTCATCACAAGTGGATCTACTTGAGCTTGCAACTTTGTTCCACCTCTGTGGTATCAACAACCTTCCTCTTGCATTCATTGCGTGCAGGTGTGCTGCCTTTTGCTGTTGTTGATGGTACTGCTTGCTGTAATTCTTTTGCCATATCATCTTGATGTCCTTGTCTATAAACAACTTAATGTCTTCATAGGTAGGCGATCTCATAGACACTTGCTTGGCTGCAAACCCGTTGGGCTCTCAACGGTGTCCTTTGACTCTACTCTCCTGAAGGCCATTGTACTTATGTTGTTGAGAGACAGACGAACACCTGTGATGCCTAGAGACATAGCAACACTCATGGCAAACAATCTGTCAGTCGAAAACTAAAACAAACTTGAGGACTGACTTGCAACATACCTGTGTGATTGGCCGAGAAGGTTGCGTAATTTCCGCCGGTAGGACAGGAGACTGACTGCTAAAACTGCGCATGGCATAGTATGGGCTATCAGGAGGCTGATTGACTACTGGAACTATGCAATTCATAGTCCATCTTGTCCTGCTAAGGACTGAAACTATGCAATGCGCAATTTTAGTAAGTAGTGACATGCAACCAGCAAACTGCATTGTGCAATTTCTTGGGCCAGCAGGACACTGCCTCCAATAATTGTGCAATGCAATCCTGGAGGTCAGTGCTGGGCTAGAATTGCACAATTTCTAGAGGGAAGGTAAAGCCTTCGCTTCCGAAAATGCACAGTGCTAGCCGGGCAAGGCACGGTCTGGGCCAAGGCAGCCCAGACAGGCCGATGGGTGACGGAAAGTATGAGAAGTTTGAATGCATGATGAGATGAGTGCAAACAAGAGTGAGTGATCGTACATGCAAACAATAAGTGCAGGATTCAGAAAACGGGAAAACATGCATGTGTGTGAAGTGAGTCGCCGCAACGACTGTCCGTGAAAAACAATGTCATGCATGCGACATCAGCGAGATGCGAGTGAAAACTAAAACCATGCTTCTACAAGATGACATACATCAAAGCAACAATAGGCGTTCATTGAAATTAAGCAGACAACACTCACACAAAAAGCAGCATAAACGCAACACAAGACATCCAAAGTGGGCTTATCCTAAAATAGCTGAGCTGAATGTGCCGATGACTCCTAGATACAATGTGGGATGTCAGCGTTGCAAGGTCGATGTGAGGAATGAGCTCCACAACATCTGGTTGATGAGTTTTGATAAAATCAAGGTTGTGATGTGCATGTCACAAATCTAGGAAAAACGACACTTGGCGGGACGTTTCTGAAGTGATCCTTGCATGTAACCTCCAGTTGCTAAAAATAGATCCCTTAATCAAGGGATGCCTTTGCATGCTGCCTTGGGAGAAGAAGTCCATGCCTGAAAAACAATTTTTCTTGGTCCGAGAGGGAATCATTCAACCTGAAGGCACATGCAATACCCTGCTTGACTGATGGGAGAATTTGCGCATTTTTGGGAGGTAACTGGGCTGGTTTCCCATAGGGATTACACAATTTCTAAGCTGAGCAGTTTGAATGCATGATGAGATGAGTGAAAACAAGAGTGAGTGATCATACATGCAAACAACAAGGGCATGATTCAAAAAACGGGAAAGCATGCATGTGTGTGAAGAGATTCGCTGCAACGGTGACGGTTTGTGCAAAACAATGTCATGCATGCAACAACAGTGAGATGCGAGTGAAAACTAAAATGGTGCTTCTACAAGATGACATATATCAAAACAACCGTAGGCATTCACTGAAATTAAGCAGACAACACTGACACCAAGCGAAACACAAAAATCGACAGAAACGCAGTGCAAGACATTCAAAGCGGGCTTACCCTGAAACAACTGAGATGAATGTGTCGATGAATCCTATATACAATATGGGATGTCAGAGCTGCAAGGTCGATGTGAGGAATGAGCTCCGTAGCGTCCAGTTGATGAGTTTTTATATAATCGAGGTTGTGACGCGCATGCCACAAATCTAGGAAAAGCGACACTTGGCAAGAGGTTTTTGAAATTATCCTTGCATGTAACCTCTAGCTGCTAAAAATAGATCCCTAAATTAAGGGATGCCTTTGCATGTTGCCTTGGGAGAAGAAGTCCATGCATGCAAATCAGTTTTGCTTGGTCCCGGAGGGAACCAGTCAACCTAAAGGCACATGCAACTACTTGCTTGACTGATGGGAAAATTTGTGCATTTCTAGGAGGTAGTTGGGCTAGCTACCCAGAGGGATTGCATAATTTTGGGGTTGAGCAATCTTGTTGGGACAAATTTCATAGTTTTTCCAATGAAGCTTGACAGGCAGAATTGCACAATTCTAGAGCCCAGCAGGCTGCCAATCAAGTTTGCGCAATTTCTGGAGGGAAGGCTGGTTCCCTTCCATAATTACACAATTTCTTGAGGGAGCTACTCAGCCTGAAACTAAACCAAGTCCAAAGAAACAACCTGTGAGGGGGATGCAACAAGCTATCATGCACATGCTGGCAATCTGCTAGAAAACCGCTAAAGCTCATGTACTTGACTGTGTAAGACATGCTGCTGAGGATGGTTGGTAGGGAGGCTCCAAAACAAAGCTAAGGAAAAATTTTGGAGGGTGGTTGTAGACGCTACAACAAGCCTCAATCATGTTATATTTATAAACTAAAGAGAATAAACTACTAATAAAAATATAAATTTATGCGAGAAGCATACACATCAAATATAGAGAAAAATACATTGATTTATTATTTGAATGTCTATGAGTACAACAAAATCAAAAGGTAGATTCCTACAAAGAATCTTGACCATATTAGATTCTCATTATCTGCAATGTAAATAGGTCATATACATGCACCCTGGAAAGACAACAAATCAAAAGATAACCTTCAAATACCTTTAGATGATATGATATACTATAGAGACAACATGTTTTCTCAGCAATATTAATGACTCTTAACACTCCTTAAATAAAAAACTAGACCTTCAAACAACAAAATAAAATAATAGGAATTCAAGTTACCTAAAAAGATGTGTCCAAAGGTTGATTAGAGTTGCTCTTTTGACTATATCTTCCCTTCAAAAATGATCTGCTACCACCTTTTGGTTCAACTTCTTGCAACCCACTAAATATTGAAATCAAAAGGAAGGAATGACAACTTAAAACTTAATGCATACATCTCATCATAGTATTCTCTCTCTTCCCTTCACATGCCGCCTCCTCTTTTTACGCTTCCTCAAAACAATTTGGAAGATGAACTACCTTTGGGGTTGGTTATGTTTTACTTTCTAATCAAATGTTGATTAGAATACGAGGATGGGGATTTCTGAAGGTAAAGTTAAATGAAATTAACTCTATAAATTATTATGTTTTAATTTCCTAGTAGTTGGGACCCACCTAATCCATCAAATAAATAATCCGTCATTTGACTTTCCGACATAAACTTTTTATCCATAAATATTTAAATAGTCATAAACCACACATGCTCTATATGCCTCCAAACAAAATAAGATAAAATAAACAATGCTATTACACAATATTCACCCCTCTAGTGTGAAAACAAGGCATCATCATCCATTGTTGTCTAACCCTTCATATATACATACAAAATCATGTCATAAGTATGTAATCATGTTATGAATCAGTGTTGAGAAAATAAACTGAAACAGTAACAAAATTGGAGCATAGTCCACCCATAAATAAAACTTAATCTAAAAACATCAATAAGCTATCATTCTAGCTTATGATATGGTGTACTTTCAGTTTGTTGCTCCTACTAGCGGGGATGGGAAGTGACAAAATGAAAAGAGCCATGGGAGGAGTCAGATCCTGTACCTGATATTTTTGCTTCTCAAGGTTGGCAACAAGTTAAGGAGTAATGACAAGCTTAGAAGGTTGAGCAACAGATTGTGGAGGTTGATCAACATGCCTAGAATATTGAGTTGTTGGTTGTGGAG
>APFE030135051.1:2180-17164 GCA_000404065.3 Pinus taeda
CTTGAATAGCTTTATTAAGATCAAGAATAGAAAGAGGATTACAACCATATGTTCTGACCTAGCATCATCCTCCAGCAAGAAAGCCCTTCTTTGCCTCAGGTAAAGCTTAGATCACCCAACACTATGAAGTTACACCAGAAAACCAACAACACTTCTCTACAAGATACAAGATTCTAGCCTTCGTATCTCTATGATGAGGGATCCATATATAGATGATTGTAGGGGGTTGAGTCATCTTCTGGGGTCTTGATTAGTGTCTTCTCTCTGATAGTTCTTGATTCCACTTGGAGAATGATGATCTCTTACTCATCCCTGGTCGAAAACAGAGAGGCAAGTATTAGAGGGGAAGCTTTTGGAAGATTCCATGATCTTCCACCTCGCAATTTGTCCCTGCCATTTGTCCATTCCCAACCATCACACCTTACAGAGGGGCCATTTAGTATGCATCATACCCTTTACACTGGGAAGGTGATATGCATCGCACCCTCTGCATTGGGTATTCAGTATGGTCCAGTTTTGACCATTTCTGACAGTTTTTAGTGGAGAACTTCCAGGAGATGATGTAATCAGCTGACCTTGTTCCTTTAGGTAGTGAAGCAACACTTTTAGGGACTTAAGAGCCCTCAGTTTATGCACATTTATGATTGGGGTTGAAGTGCCCAAAAATGTCTATAACACATATGAAGAAAGATGTATTAAATCCATTTCTAGACATGATAGTCTACTTGGATGACATTTTTATTTTCATAAAATTTCATTATGAACATGCCATGTGTGAGAAAGAAATACTTGGTCTCATATGTCCAAAACATTTTTTGTTGAAGATATCAAAGTATATGTTGGAAAAAAGTTCTTTGATGTACTTGGGCAGTAATATTGGAGAAGGTGAGTTGAAGTTAGAGCTCTCCAAGATTGATGCCATTATGGATTGGTCAATGCTCAAGATAGTCATTTGGATAAGAGGCTTTTTGGGAGAATCCCAATGTTGGAGGAATGAATTTGTTAATTTTTCTTCTATTGTAGCTCATTTGCATTCTTTGGCAGTTGTGAAAAAGGTCTTTGAGTGGGGAGGCATACAACAAGAGGCATTTCATGCTTTGAACCAAAAGATCAGTTCAACCTTTATACTTTCTCTTCTATACTTGAAAAAGTCACTTGATTTTTAGGTTGATGTATGCGACTATGCCGTGAGCGCATTCTTTATGCAATGTGATAAGCCTGTTTCATTCATTCAAAAATTTACAATGGTGTAGTGTTTAACTTGCAACGACAAAGGAACTTTCGTTGGATGGGTTTTCTTCTACTATTCAACTTGGTCAAAAGGTATACGAAAGGTATAAGTGACAAGTTTGTTGATGTAATTTCTACGCCTATAATTTGTATAACTACTTTCCTCAAGCATCATTTTGTTTTACATGAAAGTTATGTTCAAAAAAATACAATTTCAAGATGTATATTCAAGCTTGAGTCAATGGAATCAAGTAGAGGAATTTGTTTACCATTTGTAACATAATGTGGTTATATTATCTTGGTAAGAAGGATGTTTCTATTGATAGTAACATGGACACAACCAAAGAGTTCATTTAATATCTCTAAATGGTACATCAAATAGTGCAATATCAGCTTGAAAAGGGCAAAGGAAAGTAGAAGGCAAGGCACAATAAGCATCGTGTAGATCACAAGTTCCAAGTCAGTGATAAATGGATCGATATTAGAAAGGTGAAGGAATTGTAACCTCACCTGCTGGACAACTGAAAGTGATCTTTTGGGGTCCAAAAGGCTTCTAGTGGGGAGGAATGATCAGGTGCTCAAAAAATAGCTCAAACTTCAAAGTTATCAGATTGGTGTGAAACCTAGATGACTGCATAGTGCTCAACATCCTAAATCTAACGCAACTTGTTTTGCATGAAACGGTCTCTGTATGACTCCAAAAATGAGTTATGTTCACTTTCCTAAATAGGCGAATTTTGAAAAAAAGGGATAGCCCAGTTAGTAGTTTGTACTACTGACTGTGCATTCGTAATGCTAACTAGCTGCTAAGGTGGCAGAACTAATTGTACAATTAACTGGCCAATGGTTTATTTCAGAAAATTATATCGTGCAAAGTGGCACATTTGTACTGGTCAAAATTTTGTGGTTTTTTATTGGTTGAAATGATGGCCAACCAAGGGCTGACATGTGGCCCAGCTGAAGGCTGCCACGTTGCAGCCTAGGAGGCCACAAATTTTTTTGCCGTAGTTTTGGCAGAGGTAGTGGGGGTCGAACCTGTGACCTCCCCACACACAATGGAGCCCAATGCCAATACACCATGTAGATATGACTTAGCCAATAAGTAAGCACATTTGTTATAAAGTTCAGTGCCATCAAGTTTGGAGGTTGGGCAGACTTAACCGCCACATGTGAACACCATGCTTTAACTGCCAGTATTTATGCCTAACCGCCAATAGCTTATTCAATCATCGATGGAAAGAGGCCAGTGTCGGGGGCTAGCCCTTGGGCACATGGCCACCCATATGACCCTATTTTCTTGATTTTTAGGCCTCAATGGCTAAATTAATTGTTTGACAAATCCACCCGAATTTTGGTGGATTTGGTGGCCCATTAGCAAAAAATGGGGCCTAAATGATGGTTCGGTGCCAGATTTTGGGCAAATTGTAGAGTGAATAGTGGAGAAACTAAGAGAGAAATTCTGTAGCTTTCGATCAAATGGGGTGAAAAGAGAGGATAGGTAGCCATTTCTGGACATTCTAGACTCATTGGAGTAGGTTTTAGAAGCGTTTGAGCATTGTAAAGACATATTCATACACATTTGAGCATAATAGAGAGGCCCAAGCCATTGGAAGCTAGACCAAGGAGATGTAGCCCTGGAGTGGTGAACTCCTCCATCATGTTCCTATTGTGATTTTTTTTTTGGTGATGTTCTATACATTTATATGTTGTTGTTTAGTTTCTATTTTTATGTCAAATTTCTCATAAAATTAACGTAAAAACTCACTTTTCACTTGCAAAACTCATGAATCCTTAAGTACATGAAATAAAATTTTGTTTATAATCTGAGGAGGATTTTAGCACAACAAAAATAATATTCCTAATTAGATCAAAGAGAAGGAGGACGAAGAAGAATAATACATGGCTGACCAAAACATGGAATGGATGTCTTGGGGACCATTGGCTCTCCTGGGCACTTTACATAGGATGCCAAAGTGTCCAGAGAGGATGTTGACAGAGTATGACCCTGACAGAACAACGAAGGCAGAAGACCACTTGGACAACTTCTACCGCCAACTGCAGACACTTGAGGTACGACATAATGATGTTGCATGTAGATTGTTTCCATGTACCTTGGATGGCTGAGCAATAGTATGGTATCACATCCTTTCTATCAATTCCATACATAACTGGGGTATGTTTGAAAGAATGTTTTTGGAAAAAATTGTTGATGAAAAGACCCCTGCCATGTTGCTCAAAGAGTTGGGAAGTTTGAAGATGTACTTGAAAGAGAAATTGAAATATTTTAATCAGAGGTTTTTATGGATATTGAGCATGTTCACAACAGACACAAAACCTCATGACTCCATCACTGTCGACTATTATATGATTGCACTAACAACCAGTATTGAGTAGTTCATTAAGCGAGCTGTGAAATCAATGTTACTTGAGAATTGAGAAGAGGTGATCATTGTAGAAAAGGACCTACATGTGATTGGAGTAATCAAGGATGATGAACCAACAAAGGACTCCAATTATGCGATTAGGAAGCTCTAGGCTACTACGAGCAAGGGGAAAGAGAAGGAAGCAAGTGACATTGAAATCCTTACTCCTCTTGTCAAGAACTTGTCAACATAGGTGTCTAAGCTAAGGAAATGAATGGTAGAGACATTTATGACCATCCAGCCACCCAAACAACAAAAGAGGAGCATGTTATCAGGCATTAATAGCTTCCCGACTAAAACTGTGTGGAGCTCCAGCTCATTGTTCCAGCTGGAACTGTGCACGAACTCCAAGTTTATCTCTTTCCATCAAGATCGTCACCCAGAAGGAAATTTTCCAGTATGAAAATGAGTTGCAGACTTAGTATGCAACAATTTGACAAATGCGGTAAAAAATGTGGTGTCAACCGGAAGACAAAGATGATGAGGAAGATGCTACATCTGATGAGGCACCCATCACTTAGTATGTGATCAACATGTATCAATTCTCATAAGAAGAAATGAAAATGAAAACCAAGAAGCAGCCTCCAATGAAAAGTGGTTCATATAATCTCAGAAGTCAAGGGGCTCCCCCTACTGTCGGGGACATGGAAGAAAAGCTGAAACAATTGATGAGGAAGGTTGAACCACTAACTATCCCAAAGGAGAAAGCTTAATGCAAGTTTGGGAAGACAACTACAAACAAGAGTACATCCATGAGAAATACTTCAAAACACTTTGATGGAAAGTACAAACATGATTCTAACCCTAGACATATCGGTGAATTTACCTGCTCTTAATTACAATATTGTGGAAGATATGAAGAAAAATCATGCAAACATTTCTTTGTTCGAGTTAGAAAAGATCTAGGGTTAGTAGGATATTATGTTGCATGCATTGGCACAAACATCCACAGAAAACACAACCTCTACTAGCAAGGGAGCAAGCATATCTCCCAGTTTACTCACAACTGTGCTCAACACACTCTGGATGGAAGAAGAAAACTTTCTTTTCCCTCCATTCTTGCTTTCATTTGAAATTTTTAACTGCAATGTTCAAAATTGTTTGGTTGATTTTTGCGCATCATCCAACATCATTCCACTTTCCATTGTCAAGCAGATCAATGCACACTAGAGCAAGACATTTGCGCAGATCATCTAACTAGATTGAACGTGTGTACCATCCATTGGTGAACTTCAGGATGTGATCATATGATTATCTCATGATGACCAAGTTTAGTAGTGCATCAACATTGTCATTGTGTGTAGATTTTAACCCCATATAGAAATTACCTACATACAAATTCTAAAACACAGAAAATAAACAATGTGAGAGCATAACACATATACACAGAGATTTTCCCTTGGATCTGAAAACTGGGACTACCAGATTGACTTTTCATTATATTCCTTTCAATGTTACAATACATATTTATACATGCCCAAGCATCCAATACCATGGACCGAAAACCATCGCGTCCAAAACCATGGACCGAAAACCATTGCGTCTAAAACCATGTGCAAAAATCATGCACAAAACCATAGGTAGGTCCACCCAGCCTAATATAAGGTCAAAAGACAAAATTTTCCAAGGCGCTGCCCCAAACCCCATAAAGGGGGGTTACCTACACCCCTCAAACCCCCTGTGACCCCCCCACTACGCAATCAGCGCAACGAAGGGGGGGATCCATCCCCCCTCTATACCCTCGATTAATGACATGGGCTAGTCGTGGAAAGAATATAACACAACCCAACATTCTCCCACTTGTTGTTTTCTTTCCACAAGGGGCCACAAGAGAGCTTAGTCATTTATGCAACCCTGCGACACCCATTGTTTCTCTACACCAAGAGAACTTCTCAGAGCTCACAAATTTTGTTAATGCATTTACAGTATTCTTCAAACTGTCCACCTTTACCAGCAACACCTTTTTGTCTTCTATCATATCCCTCACAAAGTGATATTGAACATCAATTTGCTTTGTCTTTGAATGATATGCAGGGTTCTTTGCCAAGAAAATTGCACTTTGGCTGTCACAGTCTATCCTTATAGCTCCCTGTACTAACCCCATACTTGAACACAATCTCTGCAACCAAACTACTTCCCTGCTTGCATGAGTGGATGCCATGTATTCTGCCTCTGTAGTTGATAGTGCCGCTACAGATTGTTTCTTACTCATCCAACTGACTGCACCTCCAAATAGGTTAAACACATACCCACTTGTAGATCTTCTCTGATCCAGATCTCCAACCCAGTCTGCATCAACAAAGCCACGAATATCCAACACTCTGTCCAATCCTGGTCTTCCTTGGTAGCACAAACCATAATCACTAGTGCCACGCAAATACCTGAAAACCTACTTCACTGTTGTCCAGTGCTTCTTCCCTGGTTTTGACATAAACCTGCTCAATACTCACACTGAATGTGTAATGTTTGGTCTAATACAAACCATTGCATACATCAGGCTATCGACTGCACCGGACCCCGTAGAGGGGGCTACTCGCCCCCCTCAAACCCCCCTGTGACCCCCCCACTATGGAATTGAGGCAACAAAAGGGACTCCACCCCCCCTCTAACCCCTAGTTAACTATGCAAGCTAGTCGTGGAAAGAATATTAACACAACCCAACATTCTCCCACTTGTTCTTTTCTTTCCATAAGGGGCCACATGAGAGCTTATTCATTTATCTAGCCCCGCGACACACATTGTTTCTCTACACCAAGAGAACTCCTCAGAGCTCACATATTTTGTCAATGCATCTGAAGAATTCTTCAAAGCGTCCACCTTTACCAACAACACCTTTTTGTATTTTATCATATCCCTCCCAAAGTGATATTGAACATCAATGTGCTTTGTCTTTGAATGGTAAGCACAGTTCTTTGCCAAGAAAATTTCACTTTGGTTGTCACAATATATCCTTATAGCTCCCTGTACTAACCCCATACTTGAACAACATCTCTGTAACCAAACAGCTTCCTTGCTTGGATGAATGGCTGCCATGTATTCTGCCTCTGTAGTTGATAGTGACACTACAGATTGTTTCTTACTCATCTAGCTGACTGCACCTCCAAATAGGTTAAACACATACCCACTTGTAGATCTTCTTTGATCCAGATATCCAACCTAGTTTTCATCAACAAAGCCACAAATATCCAAAACTCTGTCCAATCTTAGTCTTCCTTGGTAGCACAAACCATAAACACTAGTGCCACACAAATACCTGAAGACCCGCTTCACTGTTGTCCAATGCTCCTTCCCTGGTTTTAACATAAACCTGCTCAATACTCCCAGTCCATGTGCAATGTCTGGTCTAGTACATACCATTGCATACATCAGGCTACCGACTACACTTGCATATGGAACACGGGACATGTCCTCTTCCTTTTCTTATGTCTTGGGACATTGTTCAGTAGATAACTTTACACCTACAGGAATAGGAACCTTCACCGGTTTACTGTCCTGCATATTAAACCTCTATAGTATTGTCTCGACATACTTCCTCTGATTTAACCAGAGCTTCCTCTTTATCCGATCTCTTTTAATTTCCATGCCCAGAATATAGTTTTCAGCACCAAGATCTTTCAAGTCGAATTTGGAGGACAATTGGGTCTTCAAATCCTAGATAATTTCTTTGTCATTTTCAACCAGTAACATATCTTCCACATACAAGACTAGATAGATAACACGGTCACCAATTAATTTAAAATACACACAGTGATATGCTTTGCTTCTGGTGAACTAAGTCCCTGTATAAATGTATCAAATTTCTGAAACCACATCCGTGGTGACTGTTTTAACCCATAGAGAGACTTATTTAACTTGCATACCAGTTCTTTCTTACCCTTCACCACAAAGCCTTCAGGTTGTTTCATGTAGATCTCCTCTTCCAGATCCCCATGAAAAAATGTTGTCTTCACATCCATCTATTCTACCTCAAAATCAAAAGCAGCAGCAACAGATAACAGTAATCTAATAAAAGCTAACTTGGCAACAGGAGAAAAAAATATCACCAAAATCAATTCCCGACACTTGGGAATAACCTTTTGCTACTAACTGAGCTTTGTATTTCTCCACCTTTCCTTATGCATTTGTCTTCTTCTTGAACACCCATTTTCTGCAATTGGGTTTCCTTCCAGACGACAACTCAACTAGATCCCAAGCCTCATTTTTGTGCAAAGATGCCATTTCATCAACCATGGCCTCTTTCCAGAGGTTTTCATCCTCTGAATCTACTACTTCCTTCACAGTTCTGGGATCATCATCAGTAACAGATAAAGCAAAATTTGAATAGAAAATAGATAGACTATACCTTTCCGGCTGCCTTCTTTCTCGAACTGATATTCTCACACCCGGAGTTTGTGGCTCTTCATCTTTTGATTATTCCTCTGTTGTAGAGTCTGATTCTTCCTCCTTAAGCTCAAACTCTATCTTCTCAAGCTCCTTTGGTTGAACTTCATGTTTAATAACATCTTTCACCTCTCTGAACACCACATCTCGGCTGTACACTACCTTCCTTGGTACTGGGTTCCAAAGCTTATAACCCTTTAAACCATCCTTATACCCAATAATGATGCACTTTTCAGATTTACTATCCAACTTGGTTCTTTTCTCCTTTGGAACATGTACATATGCATCACAACCAAATACCAGCAGATGCTAAAGAGAGGGTTTCTTACCAATCCATACCTCTTATGGAGTCTTATCCTCCAACGCCGATGAAGGTGAATTGTTGACTAGGTAACATGTTGTCTCCACCACCTTTGCCCAGAATTCCTATCCTAACTCGGTACCACTGAGCATGCTTCTTTCCCTTTTCATCAATGTCTTGTTCATTCTTTCTGCAACTCCATCTTGCTTAGGTGTGTATGGAGTAGTCTTTTGCCGTGCTATATCACACTTCTTACAGAATTCTTCAAATTGCTTGCTGCAAAACTCTCCACCATTATCTGTCCTCAACACCTTTATCTTCTTCTCTGTCTGGTTTTCCACCATTGCCTTAAATTCTTTAAACCTATCAAAGACTTCAGATTTCTTCTGAAGGAAATATATCCATGTATTCCTTGAGAAGTCATCTATAAATGATAAATAGTACACGCACTTACCTAGTGATGGAACCTTCACAGGTCCAAACACATCACTGTGCACAAGTTCTAATATATGTTTCACCCTTTTACCACCAGAGGGGAAGCTCACCCGATTTTGCTTTCCATATACACAATTTTCACAGAAATCAAAATCTAGAGAGCTATTACTCATACCTTCTACCGTACCTTTACCATGAAGTATTTGAACGCCATTCTCTCCAATATGTCCAAGCCTTTGATGCCACAACATGGTCTTCTCTCGAGAGACCACTAGATTTTCTACTCCACTTTCAGGAACCACAAAACTGTTACACCCATCAACAACAGTGCTACCTTGCATCTTGTATAGAGTTCCAATTTGAACTCCCCGCACCAATACCAGTGCCCCCCAAACCATCTTGTAGGTATCCTTCTCGAACACTGTTTTTACACCTGCATCATCTAGCTTGCTTACAGAAATCAAACTTTTGGCTAATGCAAGAATATGTAGAACACCTAGAAGTGTTCTAACCCTTCCACCTTGCAACTTCAACTTTACTTTTCCATGATCAAAGATTCTAGCCATCCTATCATCCCCTAAGAAGACATCAACACCATCATATTTCTCATCCTCGCAGAACCACTCTCTATGGGGATTGAAGTGAAATGATGCACGTGAGTCAATCAACCTTGCCTCATGATCTACATGTGTACTTGAAGAAGCCAAGTACACATCCCCATCTTCATCTGAGGTGGTTTTGGCCTCTACAGAAGGAGTAGCATCAGATCCCTTTCCTTTATCAGGAACTTTAGATTTATAGTCCCTTTTGTAGTGCCCTTCCTTTTTGCATTTCTAGCACACCACCTTTACAGGTTTTCCTAGAGATTTAGATCTCCCACTCGATGACTTATTTTTGTTTCTGTTCTGGGATCATCCCCGTACAGAAAAGGCCTCACCATTCTGGCTCTTGATATTTTTCCATCTCATCTCCTCCGTTAGCAAGGATGAGACTATTTCATCAAACTGCAAGGCAGTTGTATTACTACCTATTGTAATAACCAGACTATCCCACAAATCTGATAGAGAACACAACAAACTGATGCACTTATATTCATTTGAAATTTTAATATCAACAGATAATAACTGACTTACCGCAGTGTTAAATGCATTCAGATGCTCTGTCACCGAGTCTCCATCTTTCATCCTCATGTTATATAGCTTTTTCTGCAGGAACAATTTATTCACCAGAGACTTAGATTGGTACAAAGTCCCTAACTTGTCCCACAAAGCCTTTGTCGTAGCTTCCCCTGATACATTCAACAATACTGAATCTAAGACACACAATCGTATTTTGCTCTTTTGCTTCCAATCTAACTTCTTCCATTCTTCATCGGACACTCCCATTGGTTTAGTACCTGGATCTACTGTGATTCATTGATCTTTATCCACCAACAGATCCTCCATCTTGATTTTTCACAAGTCAAAACTCTGACCATTAAATTTCTTGATCTCTATCTTTCCACTACTCGCCATCTTCTTTCACCACTAGAATCGATCTCGCAGATCTCCCACTGAACAAGGTCTACCACAGGCCTGAGTGAAACCCCTCAGCAACAAAGGCATCCCCTTGAAGCTAAAACGACTCTGATACCAAATGTAGATTTGAACCTTTTATAGAAATTACCTGCATACGAATTCTAAAACACAGAAAATAAATAATGCAAGAGGATAACACATAAAACACATATACACAGAGATTTTCCGTTCGATCCCAAAACTGGGACAACTAGCTTGATTTTTCATTATATTCCTTTCAATGTTATAATACATATTTATACATGCCAAAGCATCCAATACCATGGACCGAAAACCATCGCTTCCAAAACCATGGACTGAAAACCATCGCGTCCAAAACCATGTGCAAAAATCATGCACAAAACCATAGGTAGGTCTGCCCAACCTAATATAGAGTCAAAAATCAAAATTTTCCGAGGTGTTGCCCCGGACCCCATAGAGGGGGGTTACCTGCACCCCTCAAACCCCCTATGACCCTACCACTATGCAATCGATGCAATGAAGGGGGGCCTCCACCCTACCTCTAAACCCCCTGGTTAACTATGTGCGCTAGTCATCGAAAGAATATAACACAACCCAACGTTATGGACATACCGGAAGCATATGGCTTACTACTTAGCAAAGAAAGGTCCAGCAAGTTGAATGGGTACTTTGATACAGACTGGTATCATTTATGGCTTCTGTGCCAGGGCAAAAGAAATCAAATCCGGGTGTTATCTGAGAGATACATGAAACACAATGTCACTTCCATCAATGGTGAGAACAAATTGTTGGCTTTTGTTGAACTCATGTTCAACAACTGCCTCTTCGAAACACAGATGGGGTGTTACCTTGCATAGCCAACTCCAACCCCACCACACATGTAGTTGGGTCTCTTTGCTTGCCCAACTAATGGAAATGAAACATGCAAAGTACATGGTAACACTAGTAGCAGTAGTAGTAGTAGTAGGAGTAGTAGTACTAGCACATCAAGCGGTCCATGTACATACGAGTTGTGGACCATGTATTTTTATGGATCAAATACATAGGATGGCTCTAGAGTCGGGTGTGTCTTGATAGACCCAAAGCAAAGGAAACGCTTGATCTCAAGCCACTTGGAGGTCATGTCCACGAACAACATTGTTGAATATGAATCACTCATATTGGGCTTGCATAAGGCCATTAGCCTCAACGTTGTTGCGCTCAAAGTAGTAGGCGATTAAGAAATCGTTGTACGATAGGTATGAAACATCATACACTATTTGTCACCTTATCTCAAAAGTTATCAGCAAGAGGTATGGTGACTAAACTCTAAATTCCAAGGATTGAATATCATCGTTGTGCCCAGAATGCATAATGCAATTGTCGATGCCTTAAGAAACACAACTGTTAGGATGTCACCGCTGAGGGATAGGTTTACTATTGAAATTTTGTATTAGCCTTTTATCCCTAATAACATAACTAATCTACATGTTTTTGGTGATGATCAACAGATATTGCACTTCATGGCCAATGTTGATGTCTTCAAGGATGCAATGATTGACGAAGATGAGCATGAGAAGTCTCTGTAAGTTGCAACTAATGACAATAAAGGAAAACTCATCCCCAAGGGTGTGGTATCTCTCAAATGATATATTATTTGTAGAACTACTTTCAAGGGCCAAGGAACAACAAAATGCTTAGTTCCACCATGATGTATGAACAAATCAACTTGGGAATAGAACAAGATCTGAAGTTCATCAATCTTGGTATGTGTTGCACACAATAGGAGCGACAAGCCTTTGCTCGTTGTTCAAACAATACCGAGATGTGTTCATGTGGACATATGATGATCTAAAATCATACAACATGTGAATAATCCAACATATGATTCCGATCAAAGTAGGGTCAAGCCATTTTAGCAGAAGCTGAGAAAAGTACATCCGTCACTTGAACCCCTAATATAGAAAGAATTGACTAAGTTGCTGGATGCACAAATCATTTACAGAGTTTGTCATTCCACGTGGGTTTCTAACTTAGTTCCTATATGTAATAAGTTCAAGGATATCTACTTATCCATTGATTTCTGAAACTTGAACTACACCATGGACAAGGACAACTAACTCGTGTCGCGAATGGAGCATATTTTACAGACAATATCTGGGGAGGAAATGTTTTCCTTTCTCAATGGTTTTTCGGGATAAAACCAGGTTATGGTAGTGGAACCTGATATATTGAAAACAACCTTCCATACCAAGTGGGGTATGTTCGCCTACAGGAGAATGTCATTTGGGCTCGTGAATGTAGATTTAACCTTTCAGTGTGCAATGGACATCTCCTTCCATGGACTTATTAGATAGAGTGTAGTGGTGTACCTTGATGACATGATTGTCTTTTCCAAAAAATGGTCAGACCACATACGCCATATGAAGAAGATATTTGAGCAATGCCGAAAATATAGGATATCCTTGAATCCCAAGAAAATCATATTCGTAGTGTTTGAGGGAAACCTCCTCGGGCACATCATTGCCAGAAGTGGGATCAAGGTTGATCTAGATGAAGTTCAGATGATTACATAGATTCCTCACGCAACCAATAAGAAAGCCATGATGTCCTTCTTGGGAAAGATAAAATTCCTCCAGAATTTCGTCTCAGATTATGTGCAGATAGTGAAAGCTATGCAAGACATGATCAAGAAGGATGTAGTCTACAGCGGGGGTAAGAAGGAAAATAATGCATTCACTAGTATTAAGCAGGCTATAGCATATGTGCCTGCACTTTACAACCCATATTTTAACAAGGATTTCTTGTTATACACCTTCACCTCTGACAAATCACTTGTTGCAGTACTAACTCAGAATGATGAGCTGAATGACGAATGTCCCATTTCCTTCATGAGTGAAACCATGTAGGGTCCCAAACTTAACTATACCACTGTCGACAAACAAGCATACACAGTATACGAGGTGGTGAAACACTTCAGATCCTACTTGCTGAAGAACCAATGTATGTCTTTGTACCACACCCAATAGTCTGATCACTGTTAGGATATTCCAACACATAGGAAATAGTTAAGTATAACTTGGTTTAGTGTAGAGTTAGGTAAAGTGTGTTTCTTTACTATGTACTTTTGTAACTTACAATCCGACGGTCACTATATGTAGTCATCTGACAGTTCATTATCTCCTTGGTATTAGCGACACTTGATCGTGGCTTAACACCCAATTGCTCCATGATCTCTATTTAAAGAGCATGGAGGGTCATTTGTAGTGTAACCATTCATGAGAGAAGCTTATACAAATTTTCATTCTTTTATTAATAAATTTCCTGAAGTGGATGTGTTGGCTCAAGCCGTGGAGTGTTTCCCACTTTGAGGGTTTTAACCACGTCAACAATACTAGTGTGTTGATATGTGATCTATTTGTGAGTGGTGTCCTTTGGTGTTTTGTCTGAAGAACTTACCCTATAAATTCCTACATGGTACCAGAGCTATTTAGGGTCGCATACATTGGTGATCCAAATCTGAAGCCAGTAGAACTGCATCCGACTGTCATTTCCTAGATCTATTGATTCTGACTGCTTTCGGGCCGAGAGGACTACTCTGTTGCGTTAGGAGCATCTGTTCCATTGAGGAACCCCTTTCTTTTCACGCAAAAATATTTCTGGTAGCCCTAGCTATGTCATTTTTAAGATCTGGAGGTATACAGTGTTTATTTACAGTTTCTAGTTTTTTTCTCTTTGTTTATTTCAGTTTATTTATCTCTTTGTTTTTTATTACTGGATATACACCTTTCATTTCTATGTGTGCTCTTTGCCCCGTGACTCTGTGCGAACTAGGCAAATCAGAAACAAAAAGGAAGTTTTTTTTCTCATGCGTATGCTCTTTTCTGCCGCACCTTAGTGCGACCTCGGAAAATCAGAAACATTGAGGAAAATTGTTAGTTTCCGAGTAAAGCTAACTTCAAACCATAATGTTTTTTTTGTATATCCATTTTGAGTTTTTTGGTTTTTGTTTTGCAGGCAAAGAAGAGCTTTCTCAAGTAAGCATGCACCCCAAAGCTTCAGTGACATAAAATAAATAAATAAATAAATAAATAGATTCCTTCCTCTTTTACAAAAATTACTAACCTTTTAAACTAGCTCACTTGGTCCAAAGTTACTTTATGAGAATAGAGGTCTTGAGTTCAAGTCTTTCTCTTTGTTGAGCTAATTAGATTAAGTTTGGAAAGGGGGTAGATTTTTTTTTAAATATAACATTATCATTCATTTCCGCACATTCCCACACTTTGTCGGCATCTTCAACAATGTTTCTTCAAAAAGCCATAGCTTCTTCATCCGAAAGCCATTTTCAAAGCCGTTTTTTTTTTATCAGCCCAATTTTTTGAGATATTTCCATTGGAACACTCAGTTTTAGCATCTATAGCTTCAGTTTCTATTAAAATGGAAAGTCCATGCCAAGTTATTCTTGACAGCACCAACTACTTCCAATCGTGGTCCTACATTGTGGATTTACTTAGAAGTAAAGGTCTTTACAGAATAGCCTCAGGCCAAGAAACCAAACCAAAAGGCGAAGATAAGGCAACCAAATGGGAAAATAGGCAAGATCAAGCACGTGGGTTGATAGGGATGTCTATTTCTCCAGACCTTAGATTCCATATCGCAGAACTTGATACTCCTAATGAAGCAATGAAACAGATCACT
>APFE030135057.1:1737-19185 GCA_000404065.3 Pinus taeda
AACAATAAATAGGCCTTTGAGCCTCATTGTAAGACAGTTCAGAGGCATGTAGCCACACATCTCTTCTCAGAGATAAGCTACCATCGCCCTAGCTGGTTTATTTCCATTTCTGGTTGTAAGCATATTTCAGTATTTTCCATTAATGAAATGAAGTATTATTTCCGCTGCATATTTGTGTATATGGTTATCTCTGTATTTTGTTGCGTTCCTGTTTAAATCCGGATCAATACATACACTAGAGCCTACACAAAATAATCACTGTGGAAACTAAATATGGCACAGGAGAAAAATAAACACACACACATCTACACAGTTATTTTTGGACAATGTCCCTGGAAAAACCCAACTCGGGAAAACCAGTGCAGCAACTGAGGGTTCTATTATTATGCAGTGGTTTCTGAGTACAAATCGTTGGATGCCCAAACTGGCTATCTGATACAGGGAAAAACAATCAAAGAGTTAGCAAGAAAAATCTCACACTGATTCGGGAGATCCGACACTGATTAGGGATAGGCTGGCTGGCCCCACACTACCTCTGTGGAGCTTTTGCGTCAATCCTACGCAACTCTGCGTCACCTCCTCTTTTGATCTCCTGTTGTCTAGAAATTTGACCCTCTAGCCCTCTGGTCTCACACCCCGGCTTCTGGCACTGGATCTCGACTCTCCCAACTGAATTTCAAACTCCCTCTCAAGCTCGGTGCTACCTCTGTGTGGCACTGAGCTGCCTCACTGAATTTCTCTATGCTTTCTCTGCCTTGCACTCTCGGAATCTAGAAAACTCTCCTTCGAATTACTATCCCTGCCCCTCACTGCAAGAAGATCACTCAATCTTACTCTGGCAACTCAACGTTGCTACTCTTGGGAAATTTGATCTCTGATCTCTCTCAATCGATGTGTTCTCCAACATTAAGCTCCTTCTTATAATCTCTCGTTGGAGCACCAACGACCAAGATTAAAAAAGTATTGGCTAAGATTAATTGGAAGTTGGTCCTCGTCTTCTTCTAGAAGATTAACACCAAATTTAATTAATACCCTTTAATTAACCAGATTTCCTAAGTTTAGACTTAGAGAACCATTTTAAAAAGTTAATCATTTTAATTAAATCATCTCTAGGTGGAATTTTCCCAAACGATTTATGGATATTTGAGAATGCATGTGTCTTAGCCTCTCAGCAAACTCTCGAGGCAAGAGCACATCCGATGCTACAAAAATCAACACTCCCTCTTAGCGAGGAATGTGCTCTAGTGTTGCATCCTGTTGAAGCATCACTCTGTCTCTGCACCATCTCCTGTTGCGCTGTTGATGTCTGGCTCTACTGCGCAACTCTGATATGAGTTGCATTTGTGTTGCTGCTGACCTTGCTGAATTGTTGTCAACTACTACATCTGCACTGCAACCCTCTCTCCATCTATTGTTGCTGCATCTGCAACAGAAAAGCATCCAAAACACTGAACCAACTGTGTTCAGTATGATGCACTCGTCATCGGAGTTCTAACTGCTACTAGCATCTGCGCTGTCACTGAAGCCTCTACATTATTGTTGACTCTGGACTGTGCCAACTACATTGCTACCAACTCTGTTTTGCGCTGCTTAGTCTCAAACCGCTACTAGCTATTGCATTTGTCGCTCTGGCACCTGACTGCACCAACTGCCACTGGTCCATCCTGCTACTACTGACTATGGGCTCCCGTAGCAAGGTCTTGATCCAAGAGGTGGACTCCTCAAGGATCCTACCCATCCTGTAGCTCTCTGGAGCAACAACTCCAGATCACCCCACCTCACCCTTGGAGGCATCTCAGCAATCATGGCAAACCCTTCGTCTAGTCTGGAGGACAACCTTTCGATCTCTGCATATGCAACTTGCTAATCCTACTTCTCCTCCTTGTCCTTCTTTCTGAGAGGACACTGAGTGTTGTAGTGGCCCAACTCGCCACACCTGAAGCACTTGATCTTCAAAATATCCTTCTTTCTTCTGCACTGCTCCTGCTGCCCCTTTGATGCAAGGGCCATGTCCTCATCTTCTTTCACCTGCTCCGTCCCACTATTGCTACTGCCACTAATGGTGGCCTTTACCAGATCACGCCTCATTTCCTCCTGCTACATATCAGCCCACACATGTTCCCAATCTGGCAATTTTTCTCTGCCCAGGATGCTCTAGATGAAAACTTGCCAATCTTCAAAAACGCTATTCAGCGCTAATTGTACAAACTATGAGAGTTGGGGTGCTGACCCTACTGAAGCCAGCTAGTCCCAGACATCCTGAAGCCTCATAAGGAAAGGGTCTACTCGCTCCCCTTTTTGCAGCCTCGTGCATCTCAACTTCTCCTCCAAGTACATCTTTCGCAGCTCAGAAGATCCTTCGTATAGCGTAGCTAAGGCTTCCCACATCTGTCGGGCAGTATCCTTGTTGGCTATATGGGATACTACATGATCTTGAACCCTGTAGAGAATGATCCTCTTAGTCTTCGCCATCTCAGCCTTGTACTTCTTGAGCAGATCTGCATCGGCAGGTACAACTACAACACTATCGACATAAGTTCTGAGATCGTGCTCATCTAGAAGGCAGGAGATCCTAGCCTTCCAGATCACATAGTTGGAGGCTTCGTCCAACCGATCTTGATCTCTCAACCCAGCTGATGTCATCTTTCGTGAAAAAGTCGAACTGCTTCCTCTTCTCTTCTGCACAGTTGCTGCCCAGCTATTCGCACTCCCTTCTGGAGTGAGAAATCCCACACACAGCTATTATTGCTCTGCTAAGAAACTTCGAACGTCTTGCCTAGAAGTCCTCTGAGGAAGGAATTCCCTCAATATGTGCTCTTTTATTCCTCTGATGCTATTCTGCCAACAACTGCTGCAAAATATCTACGTCCCAACTGAAGATCTGTGTTGTAAGGAAAAATACACAGCTCCCTTCTGCCTTTGGAAAGCTTCAATCTGGAGATCGAATTTCTCTGTCGACTCACTCAGAGAAATCGATTTCTTCTCAAAACTTCGACTTCCGTGGCCCAAGGATTGTGCTGCCTCTGGGGTTTCGAATAGCTGCCTCTGCAGTAATTTCGAACTCCCTCTTCCTTTTTGCAACTGAGCTCTTCTGCTCACGATCTGTGCTCTGATACCATGTGAAAAATCAGTTACTCAACTCCTACTGCAGCAAACTGATGATATTTCTCCTATTTGTTAATTACTAGAACAAATTACTTGCAATTTTCTACAACAAATATCGAAATACATAAATTGTAGCCTACACAAAATAAATATTGTGGAAACTAAATATGACAGGAAAGAAATAAACACACACATCTACATAGTTATTTTTGGACAATGTCCTCGAAAAAACCCAACTTGGGAAAATCGATGCAGCAACTAAGGGTTTTATTATTATGTAGTAGTTTTTGAGTACAAATTGTTGGATGCCCAAACTGGCTATCTGATACAGAGAAAAACTGGCAAAGAGTTAGTGAGAAAAATCTCACACTGATTCAAGGGATCCGACATTGATCAGGGATAGGTTGGCTGGCCCCACACTACCTCTACGCAGCTTCTGCGTCAATCCTACGCAGCTCTGCATCACACTTGTTGGGCTCTGCGTCACCTCCTCTTCTGATCTCCTGTTGTCTGGAAATTCGACCCTCTGGCCCTCCGGTCTCACACCCCGGCTTCTTGCACTAGATCTCGACTCTCCCAACTGAATTTCGAGCTCCCTTTGAAGCTCGGTGCTACCTCACTAAACTGCTCTATGCCTTCTCTGCCTTGCACTCTCCGGATATGGAAAACTCTCCTCCGAACTACTATCCCTGCCCCTCACTGCAAGAAGATTACTCAATCTTACTCCGGCAACTCAACGCTGCTACTCTTGAGAAATTCAATTTCTGATCTCTCTCAATCGATGTGTTCTCCAAGTGCCCATCAAGCTCCTTCTTATAATCTCTTGTTGGAGCACCAACGGCCAAGATTAAAACACAATCAAAGGCTAAGATTAACTGGGAGTTGATCCTCGTCTTCTTCTAGAAGATTCACACCAGATTTAATTAATACCCTTTAATTAGCCAGATTTCCCAAGTTTAGACTTAGGGAACCATTTAAAAAAGTTAATTATTTTAATTAAATCATCTCTAGGTGGAATTTTCCCAAACAATTTCTGGGTATTGGAGAATGCATGTCTTAGCCCCTCTGCAAAATCTCGAGGCAAGAGCACATCCGATGCTACAGAAATCAACAGCAATCTCTTGTTCATTGCACTCATTCAAAATCAACATATTTGTATTACATTGATATCCTTTTGAGGTTTTTCTTAGCGTCCTCATGGTCTTTTACAAGTATTCTGATACTATCTAGCTTTGAGGACCTTCAAAGGCAATGGAACTGTTGCAAACCAAATGCTAAAATATTGTACCCATCGCATATTCATCAAAATCCATTTCACAGAGTTTGACTTTTATGAATGTACAAATCCATTTGGATTGAAGCTTGAAAGGGATGGTAAACAACATCTACACAAAACCCCATGGTCAATTCATAAGGATCACCATATTTTATTAATTATGTAGTTATAAAACTCAAGCATACACCACACAAGAAATTTATGAATGCTTAGATTTGCTTCATAGCTAGCAAAAATAGCTACATTGCTTATGTTCTGAAGCTGACATTTCATACAAGAATCCAACTACCCTACATTTGATAGGTCTCATAAATGCCTGTATGGATTGTAGCGTCGTTTTTCATATATCTTCTCCTCAAAATCCTCTTGTTCTGCAATTCAAATTGTCGTAGGTTCTTTGAGTACCACAAAAGCAAAGTTGCATGGGAGTGCTCTCAGGTCACCTACCCCTGCTCCGCAATCACTCCTTCTCCCAAGTGCTCCCAGGAAATTTCCTAGAACTTCACACACATAAGCATTAATGCATATGCATGTAAATAACAATCATAGGATATTTTTGGGAAAGGCCACTCCCTGTTCTTACTCCCTAGCAACACTACGCATAAGAAAATCATTCCTTTTCGATCTACCTCAAAGAATGGTACAATAGGGATTTTCAAGGGCTTCAAAGCTCCTTAAAGGGGTTTAGCAACTCCAATATTACTAAGCATGCTACTTGGAGATATTATATTACTAATTTTCATCACTAAATGTTACGCTTATCATTCTTTTGTTGCAAAACAATGGTTTTTGTTATGAATCACCATGCATTTATGACACTTGTAAATATTTTGAGCAAGGCCAAGGTTAGGATCGAGACCTTGGTCGTATGCTATTTTTCAATCTACGGGAAATTGATCTAATTTCGTGGCTTTGGGGCATTGAACAAAGGGAATGAGACAAGACGCAATGGAATAGACATGGGAAGTACAATTGTTGTGAACAGCAATCAAACCCAATGGAAGTCATAAATGATTCAAAACAAAGTGCAGAGGCGATTTGATCATATGAAAAATCTTGATAAATATTGGAATCAATTAACTAGAAACATTGTGCTGACCAACTTCAGAAATTACACACAAGGGGTTAGCTGACCCAGTTGTCACCAATACCATTGGGTGTTTTGTTAGTTCCATGCCAACAAGTTCTAGGTTTAAATCATCTTGGAATAGGCATGTTGCCACAAAATCTAGCAAGCCTGGTGCAAAGCCTCACCAGGAAAGGGGCTAGACCTTATGGCAACAATATGAAAGGATTGACATTGTCACCTCAGCAACCTTCCTCCTGCTCTTTAGTGGGATTTCAATTTTCAACCACAAGGGAGGATTCCCTAAATCACCTATGATTCAAGGTGATTTGTTTTCTTGATGGTCTAAAGATGGATAGAGGGCTTGATAGGACCAAAGATGACCTAGGTTTTCAATGCTAAGGTTCAAGCACTCTAAAGTTAGGCCAATGAATGCATTGCTATAAGTTAGGGTTTGAAATGTTGGAAAATGTAACTAGGTTTGTCCTTCATTAATGTATTTGAGTCATCATAAAATGTACTTGTCAAAAGAATAGAGAAAATAATTTGTATTATTGTATCAATGACCTATTAAAGCATGGGTTTCATGCTTGGGTCATCGTTATATTAGTCAAAGTCCCCATTGAGGACTCTTAGGATTACTATTGAGTCTATAGAGCCATTATATATTCAAAGAGACCCTTCTTGGGCTTTTGAATCATGTAAAAAGGTTTATTATTAAGTCAAATATAATTTATGTAACTTCTACACCAAGTCAACCTAGAAGAGATTAAGTCGGCCTAAGGACACCAAGTCGACCTCACTTGGAGCCTATAAATAGAAGGAAGTCGAATTCATTTGGAGCATCTCATCTCAAGCTAGTTTGATATCTCCAACGACGCTGGAGAAGTGCGAAGTAGGAAGAAGAAGCCTAAAGGAAGTGCGAAGTAGGAAGAAGAAGCCTAAAGGAAGTGCGAGTTGGGTCAAGTCTAAGGAGAAGAAGAAAATCGAAGTTTTGGAGCTACTCTCTCTCTGTTTCGTGCCCCAGTTTGGAAGATCAAAGTCTTCCAAGTATTGTTGCTACCAGTTGTTGTCTGATGCTGTAAGTTGCTACATAGTCGATGTTGTTGGGGAGGAAGTGCTACTGCAAAAGGGTCGAAGATCTGGAAGGCTGACTTGGTGTGGACGGAAGGTTTGGTCTTTGTTTAGGTTGAAGAGTCTCAAAGAATACTATTGAAGGAAGAGAATTTTTTAACTAGGTTTTCCCCTCGAGGGGGGTTTTGCCCTTGCATAGTGCCTACATCGTGTGTCTCTTGTTTTGTGATCTTCATACACACTTAATATGGTAATTGCTTGATGAAAGATAAGATAATAGAGAAGTAAACGAAGCCAACATAACTCACAAGTAATTATCAAGAAAGAGGAATCAAACCCTAATCTACTTGCATTGATTTCTAACATGGTATCAGAGCTAAGGTTAGGAAAAGTTGAAGATCACTTTGTTGGCATGGATTCTCCCTCTTTGATAAACTTCATGAAGATGGGTATCAACACTGCTGAAAGCTGGATCAAAAAGTCAAAAGTCAAGGATTCTTGGATGCTCTTACAAGTTCTCTTAGTGATGACAATGCATGGATCATTGATAGTGGAGCATCAAGACACATGATAGCAGAAAGTAAACAACTCCATACACTATCAAAGGAGCCATCTTCTCATGCAGTGGAATTGGATGACAACAAAAGCTATGTTGTTAGAGGCCTGGGATCAACATCATTGAAGCTAGAAAATGGATCGAAGTTGCACCTCAACAACATTCTATATGTTCCAGGTTTGAAAAACAATTTTCTTTTTATTTCTTGTTTAGAAGATAAAGGGGAAAGAGTTGCTTTTGTTGATGGAAAAATATTGGTTTGGGGAAAAGACTCTAGCATTGATAAAGCTAGGGTTATTGGAGTTCATGAAGGAAGCCCTTATAGAGTTATTACACCACCTCCTCAAGCTTTGGTTCACATGGAAATCAATCACATTGAGCTATGGCATAGAAGGTATGGTCATCTACATTATAAGGTCATCTCTACTCTTAGACAATTGGTTCATGGCATCCCCAATATGAAGTTATATCATGAAGGTGTGTGCAAGGGATGCTCTTTAGGAAAGCACACAAGAAATCCATTTCCGAATAGTGAAACTAGGTCTAAAGAGATACTAGACCTCATTCATTCTGATGTGTGTGGGCCCATGTCTGACGAATCACTTGGAGGTCATCTCTACAAAATCATGATGACCATTCTAGAAATACATGGCTCTACCTTCGCAAAACCAAAGATGAAGCGTTTGAAAAGTTCAAGGAGTTTAGGTCCGAAGTGGAAACCCTAACTGAAAGAAGGATAAAAACTCTAAGGTCCGACAATGGTGGGGAATACACTTCTAAGGAATTGATTGCATATTGTAAGGAAGCAGGAATTAAGAGGGAGCTCATTGTTCCCTATTATCCCGAACAAAATGGAGTGGCCTAAAGGAAGAATAGGTCAATTGAAGAAAGCATTTGAACAATGCTCCTTGACCAAGACCTACCAAAATTCTTATGGGGAGAAGCAGCAATGACAGTCGTGTACATTCAAAAAAAAAGTCCTCGTAGAAATCTTAATAATACAACACCCGAAGAAGTATTCACAGGAAAGAAGTTGAGTGTGGATCACCTCCAAATCTTTGGAAGTCCAACATACATCCATGTTCCAAAGGACAAGCGAAAGAAGTTGGATTCTACAAGTATCAAGGGCATATTCGTTGGATATAATCTCTCCTCAAAAGCATATAGAGTCTACATTAAGGAAGGAAGACATATCGAAGTAAGCAGGGATGTCATATTCGATTAAAATCAAGCCTACAAGAAATCAAAGGATATTCCTATTGATTCCGATGACGAACAAGTTCAAATATTTGAAGAAAAAGAAGATCATCATGAAAACCCTACTACAAATCAAGAAGAAGAAGAAGGACCAAGTGAGCCTATTCAATCTATGGTCATCCCAACGCTAGGAAATGGCCAAATTGGTTAAAAGATACATTAGAAGATGTTTAAGGACACAAAGCTGTGAAAGGAACCTTCAGGGAAAGTAAGAGACGAAAAGATACTCTGGTTATGCTACATATATGACACAAAGTTAATTGAAGCCGAACCATCTACATTCAAGGAAGTTGCTCATCAAGAAGTTTGGAAGAAGGCGATGCAGGAAGAATACCAATCCATTATGAAGAATGGGGTTTGGGAAATAGTTCCTAGACCTAATGACAAATCGGTTGTCACCTCCAAATGGATATATAAGATCAAACATGTTGTTGATGGAAGTATTGACAAGTATAAAGCTAGATTCATTGCAAGGGGATTCTCTCAAAAAGAAGGCATTGATTATGAAAAAACCTTTGCACCCATAGCAAGGTACACTACCATTAGATCGTTGGTTTCATTAGCTGCTACAATGGGTTGGAATATCCATCAAATGGATGTGACGACCACATTTCTGAATGGGACCATTGATGAGGAAGTGTATATCAAACAACTTGAAGGCTTTGAAGTCAATAGCGAGGGCTCTCATGTTTACAAACTTAAGAAGGCCCTATATGGTTTGAAGCAAGCACATAGGGCATGGTATGCAAGGATGGATGCATATCTACTTAGAATTGGGTTCGTTAAGAGTTATGTTAATCCAAATCTCTACATCAAGGTTGTGAATAATGAGCCCATCATTATTCCACTATATGTGGATGATCTATTCATTACACGTGTGGAGCGAAGAATTCAAGAATGCAAGAAGATGTTGACAGTTGAATTTGAAAGGAAGGATCTAGGACTGATGCACTATTACCAGGGTCAATAAGTATGGCAGAAACCTGGGAAGATATATTGGGGCAAGGAAAGTACATTATCAAGTTGCTGTAGAAATTTGGGATGATGGATTTCAAGCCGATGACTACTCCTATGATCATCAATCTCAAGAAGTTGAGGGGCTCTCACTCTAGTCTCGTGGATCCTACCTCCTATCGTCAGTTGGTGGTCTCCCTAATGTATCTGGTAAATACTAGGGCAGATATATGTTTTGTAGTAAACATTATTAGTCAGTTTCAGTTGGAGCCTCGTCATGATCACTGGATCACTGCCAAACACATATTGAGGTATCTTTGTGGCATTATACATCACTTCCTAAAGTATGATAGTAAGGAAGTTAAGTTGATTGGTTATACAGATTATGATTGGGGTGGCAGTGAGACTGATGGAAGGAGCACTATCGGAGGATGTTTTAGTCTAAGAGTTGCTCTGGTTTCATGGATGAGTACGAAGCAAGATCTCGTTCCACTTTATTAGGAACCTAGTGCAGGATGGCATCATGAGGTTGGAGTATGTCTCAACATATGAACAAGTAGCAAACATACTAACAAAGGCTCTTCCTAGTAAGAAGTTTAAGTATTTAAGGAGCATGCTTGGTTTAGAAAATATTGTTGATTGTATTGATGATAAGAGATTGGAAGAGCTTTGTTGAGGTATTGCGAGTGAAATTTCAATCTTAGCCGTTGGATTCCCAACTGGAGATTATAAGAAGAGTTCGATGGGTAGATGGAGAAACACACAGAGTGAGAGCCAATAGTGAAAGTTCCTTGGCAGGTTGAGCTATCCAGCTTAAGAAGTCGAGCAGAGGAAGAGAGTTCGAACAAGAAGGGACGTAGAGGGGCAGAGACAGTGATTCCGGAGGAGGATTATAGTCCTGGAGAGTTAGGAAAGGAGGATGAGTTTATTCTCCAAGAGGCTATGCAGTGCCTCAAAAGGAGCAGTTTGATTTAGCTGTGGGGAAATTCGATTCAGTTGCCAGAGACGAGAAATCTTCCAAAAGGCCAAGGGGATCGTTTCCAAAGCAACAGCAGGAAGGACAGCTTGTTTTGAGAGGGTTTTTCAGCCACACATGTGGAGGCCAGCGCAGAGGGTCTGCGTAGGGGTTGGATAGCTAGCCTTTTAGAGGGAGTCAGGTGTCGAGATTGCTTGGAGAGGAGGGTAATTTCCCTCAGTAAATTTTGTTAGTATTTCTCTCAAATAGAAAACGCTAGTTGGGCATCATTTTATTGTACTCGGAATTTCATAATAATAAAACCCTCAATTGTTGCATCGGTTTTCCCACATTGGGTTTTTCCAGGGACAATTGTCCAAAAATAATTGTGCCATATTTTATGTGTGTGTGCTAACATTTCTCAGTTTCCAACATTTTTATTTCTGCAGCATTTATTTTATTTGGTGAAGAAATTGCAGTGTGATTAATTTGGTTAGAAAAATAATAAATTGTTAATCAGTTAGGAGTATTTATTCCAATTGTTGCAATTCAAGTGAATTTTTTATGGAATAATGGATCATTTGTCAAATATTCAATAATTAAAGTTGTTTTTAGTGAGAGATTTATGGATAAATTAGTGGAATGACAGGTGAGAGATTTATGGATGATTATTGAGAGAATTATGGAGTGATTTGTGGAGTTATTGATTGAGAAATTTGTGGAGTTGACAAAATCTCAATAACTCTCCTCATGTATAAATATATACCTATGTTAATGAAATAAGATTGAGTTGTTGTGTGAGAGTTGTGCATTATTGTTGAATGTTTTATGCTCTGTAATTTAGTTTTTATTGTGCTGTTCCATCTTTCATTTGGTATCAGAGCCAGAACTTTGAGAGTTTGTGAAATCAATGAAATATTTGTGAATCCTAGTTTGAATCCTGAGCATAATATGTGGTGGAGTGTATTGCATTGTAAAGAGTCTTAAGAATCTAGCAAAACAGAATCTGTGAAGAATATTTCGTGAGGTTTGCTGGTACAATTTTTATTTTTCTGAATTGTGAAGAACTGCTACATTTACTGATATATATTTTTGCAAAATTTGTTGCACTGACCAAAATTGTGAGGATCAGTATGAATGCCTGAGAGCTTTCTTGCGAAGAGGAGCAGCAAACGAGGAGTTGCAAGCGTGGAGTAGGAGCAGAGTTTAAGCGTTGCAGATGAGACCAGTGTGTGAATGACTCTGCCTGCAGTGTTTGACCGTGAGAAGATCTGTGTGCAGAGCTGTCATGGAGAAATTTGTCTGCATGAAAAATTGCTGCATGCTTGAGGTTTGTGAATACTTAAGCATTGGGCGTTGGACAATGTGTACACTGATTTCTGTTTGAGACAAAGCAACGTTGGATGTGTTGTGTCTGCACGCGTTAAATTCATATAGGTCCATCGCCTATCTTTCCGTATGCCCACAACAATATTACATTTATATACAATATGATATGGTGTGAAATTGGTGGAGAACACCAACGTAAATAATTATGAAGAGCACTCTTAATAATTATTGGGAAGTTTTGTATTTTTTAATTGTGAAGACCATTACAAGACCATATACGTTTTGGATGATATACTTTGCATTATTTGTAAATGTAAGGAGTGAATAAGGAGAGAGAATGAGTGGAGAACATGCTTTAAGTATGAGAGAGGATTAATTAATTCCTTTTAAATATGAAGTTTGTATTTTGAGTTTTAAAAATTGAGGGCACTTTTCTAAACTCCTTCAGGGGATATTTTGAGGAAGGATTTGTAACCGAGTTGAAATTGAGAGAGTTATAATTGCGCATTTGTTGCATTATAATGTACTCTTCCAATTGGTAAAAAGGATATTTTGTGGTGGTGGTTGAGTCCCAATTTTTTGGGACATTTGGTTCTTGTCCCGGGTTGAAGTGGGACACATTGTGTTCTTTTGCATTTTCTCTCTATCACTCTCTCTTACTCTCATCATCGCTACAAGCAGTATTGTATTGCCTAAACTTGTTGGCACAAACTATTTTTATTGGAGCAAACGTATGCAGCCTATATTCATCACTAAAGATTTATGGGAACTTGTAACTGAAGGATACAATATGACTTCTCCTGATGGATACAATATGACTTCTCCTGAAAGAAGATCTCTTAAGGAACTTATTAAGAAAGATAATGAAGCACTTTCACTTATAGGCGGCGTTCTTGAAGAATCTATATTTCCAAGAATCAGTGGTGCAATATCATCTAAAGAAGCATGGGATATCTTAAAGAACACATTTGAAGGTGTTGTTGTAGCTAAACTACAAACATTAAGGAGGAATTCTGAAAATGCCCATATGCAAAGTCATGAATCCATTCATGATTACATCACAAAAATGCAAGATCTTGTTAATCAAATGAGGTCATTAGGTGAAGATGTTCCAGAAAGAAGGCTAATTGAGAAGATTTTAAGAAGTGTCATGCCTAAGTTTCAGATGGTCACTACTAGTATTATGGTCTCCAAAGATTTAAATACCATGAAAATTGATGAATTAAGTGGATTCTTGTTAATTGTTGAAGAGACTCAACCATCTGAGCAAGTAGAACATGCCTTTTCCGCAAAGCATAGAGGAAGAGTAAGGAGTAGGGGTCAATATCATAATCAGAATCAAAACAAAGATCAACAAAGTTCACAAGGAAATGCATCACCTTCAAGAGGTAGAGGCAAGAATCCCAGCCAGTTTAGAGGAAGACGCAGAGATGTATCTGGCAGAAGAGGACAAGGAAGAGATGGAGACAGAAATGGAGGAAGAGGAGGACCACAGTGTTATTAATGCCAAAAATTTGGCCATCTTGAAAGAGATTGTTATGCAAAAATGCGAGATACGGAGCGAAAAGGTGCTAATAAAGTTGTTGAAGAAACTAGGAATGAGAAGTTATTCATCTCAAGTTTGATGGCACATAGTGAAGAAAGTGAAGCATGGTATATTGATTCAGGATGTTCAACTCATATGACATCTCAAGAGGAGTTGTTTACCAAAATTATGACAATTATTCTGGTAAAGTCATATTTGGTGATGATAGTGTTTCTGAGGTAAAAGGGAAAGGCACAGTTACAATACCAGCATTACATGGAAAGAAGAAGTTAATTGAGGACACTTTGTTGACACCAGCATTGAAGAAGAACCTACTTTCTTTAGGACAGATGATGGAGCAAAACTACAAGTTAGTGTTTGATAATAAAGAATGCTTAATCATGGATAAGTCGAATAAAAATGCAGTTGTAGCAAGAGGTGAAACGACTGAAGACAGAATTTTCAAGCTCTCCTTTGATTCAAGTAATTCACAAAGTTTGAGTACAACAGAATATATAAATAGTAAGCTTTGGCATTATAGGATGCGACATCTAAATTTTTAGAGTTTGGTGTTGTTAAGAAAGCAGAACATGGTGAATGGTCTTCCTTATATCAAGTTGGATGATGATGTATGAGAAGGGCGTATTTTTGGGAAACAACACAAGGAAAGTTTCTTAGATAGAATATGGAAGGCTAGAGAACGTCTAGCATTGGTACATTCAGATTTATGTGGTCCAATGGAGATTGTGTCTTTTGGAAAGACACGCTATTTTCTCACTTTCATTGATGATTATTCTAGGAAGACATGGGTGTATTTTCTAAAAGAGAAGTTTGAAGTGTTTTCTCATTTTCTTGAGTTTAAGGCTTTAGTTGAAAAGCAATGTGGTCTACAAATTCTCACCCTAAGAACAGATAATGGTGGAGAATACAAGTCTAATGAGTTTTTGAATTATTGTAGGAAGAATGGAATAAAGCGAGAGTTTACTAATTCATATTCTCCTCAACAAAATGGTGTTGTGGAGAGGAAGAATAGAACCATAGTTGAAATGGCTAGAAGCATGTTAAAAACTAAGTCACTTAGAAATGAGTTTTGGGCTAAAGCAGTATACACTCTTAATCGATGTCCTATAAAGGCAGTGTTGAATTTGAATCTAGAAGAAGAATGGTCAGGATACAAACCAAGTGTTGCACATATGAAAGTTTTTGGTTGTACTGCATATGGACATGTTCCTAAGGAAAAGAGGAAGAAATTGGATGATAAGAGTGTGAAGTGTATCTTTATTGGATACAATATTGAAACAAGAAGTTACAGGTTGTTTGATCCAGAGGCAAAGAAGGTGATAATAAGCAGAGATGTTGTGTTTGATGAGAAGGGAGTCTATCATCCAGAACAGGTACAGTTTGAATTGAAGAACGATGCAGGGAATATTGGTGATGATTCAAATTCCAAGTTAGTAAAAGAAGATGAAGTTAAGAAGAAGCCTAAGTGGCTTGAAAGGGGTCATTCAAAAAGCAGTATGTTGGATAGAAATTTTGAAAGAAGGGTTACTAGATCTCAAAGTTATCTAGTGAATTATGCACTTATGGGACAGGTAATGAAAATGGATGAACCACGGGATTATGCAGAAGCATCAAGAAAGAATGAATGGAATGAAGCTATGGAAGCAGAAATGAATGTCTTGGTGAAAAATGATACATGGGACTTGGTCAAATTACCAAAGGGAAAAGATGTAATTGGCACTAAGTGGGTTTATAAAACCAAGTATAAATCAGATGACACAATTGATAAGTATAAGGCTCATTTAATTGCAAAGGGCTATGCACAAGAAGAAGGAATTGATTATACCGAGACATTTTCCCCAGTGGCAAAGTTGGATACAATCAAGACAGTTCTTGCATTAGCTGCACAACGGCCAATTTTTCAAATGGATGTTAAATCAGCATTTCTAAATGGTTGTGGATGAAGAAATTTATGTGGAGCAGCCTGAAGGTTTTGAAGTGCCAGGAAAAAAGATTATGTTTATAAGTTGAAGAAGGCCTTGTATGGTCTTAAGCAAGCGCTAAGGGCATGGTATTCAAGAATTGATAAATATTTTCAGGACCATGGCTTAGTTAAAAGTTTATCTGAGCCCAATCTCTATATCTTTCAATCATGACATGACATTCTGATAGTTGTCTTATACGTTGTGTAAGAACCAAAACTGAAATAAGGTGATACGCAGAACAGAAATATAGTAATTGTAAGGAATTTCGAACACCTACCTGAACTGCTGCCAGCTCCGATGTAGTTGATGACGCTGCGGTTATTCTGATCCAATTACTGGGAAACCAATTCCTCCCAACCAATCCAGTAAGCTTCTCACCGAAGCTCACTGCCCCCGTGCCCAAAACCTCAGATCAATGTAAGGCTCCCTTTGGTTTGAACTCCTGATTTCCTGGTTCTCCTGCCCTCCACTCTCCATTTTTCTCCCCCTCTTCTTAGCCCCATCTCGGTGATTTTATAGTCAGGGCTAAATGGTGGCCGCCCTGTACATCCATGACTCCACCGCTTACTCTCGCGGTGACAGCTTCCTCCAGCTGTCAGTCATCCTCCCGTACAGACGTTCCTGCCTTGCTTAAGGTTCAGTTCTTTTTATGCGATGGTTTATATATATAACATTGGAGGTATTATAACGTTTGATCATCATATATTTCTTAACACTATTATGTTATATGACATACTTTATATTACTTGATTATATTGATATGTACCTTATCATATATATACTTTGTTTTATTTATATTTTTTTCTTCTAATATATAAAGTTTATTTATGTTTGCTTTTAATACAACTTTAGAACTTTAGATTAATTAATTAATTTATTGATACAATACTAAATCTTCATTCTATTTTATAATTATCATTTTTATTGCTTTATTATTATATTTTAGTATTATTATTTTTTAATACAGGGGCACATAATATGTGCATTTAAAGATGGGTCGTTACATACACTCCCCCTTCAGAAAACTTCGTCCCGAAGTTAAGAGAGTTTTTTTTTTTTTTTTTTTTTTTTGAATGGACATTGCCTTTCCCTATCTAGGGTCCCAAACTATTCTGATATCATCCTATCCTTCCTAATCTCTTCTGCTCCCATCCTATCCATCCTCTACTGGAGTATGCCATGGCGTCAGTTTTACTGACCTAACCATTCATAAACTCTAAGGTGACAGCGTCAGCTATACCGACCTGATTCCCAGTAGGCATCCGGCAGTCATCATCACACGTCTAGGGGAGTGTGACTCGCACAGTCCTCCCATGACTCCAGGATTCGGAGGATAAACGGTGGGCAACACCTCCACCCCTCCCAGTAGAATCACCCTATCATAGAATCACTTGGAGCTTTAATTGTTCTGAGGTTCTGACATCACGTGGTCATCCCGGTAATTGGATACTTGAATCTGCAATCATACACACTCATGTATTCGGCAAATGTGCATCAGCATATTCAAAATAACTCATGTATTATTCACATTTGATACTACAGTATAACATATTTGTTTTACCATTTTCTATACATGTCTTTTGACTTCGATTTAAAACGTATTCACTTCCTGATTTCTATTCCATTGATCATATGAGAAAAAAAAAAAAAAAAAGAACAGATTTACAATATCTTAATTTCTATTAGAAGTAAAATCCTTTAACTGTCTTAACTTTCCTTTGACAACTATAATTTAATAAAATGAACCACATATATCGTTTTGGTATCCATGTACCAACAGAAGTTAAACATATATTATGTCACAAAATTTCACGTTTATCTATAATCAAAATGTTTCCGGGTCTCTGATTGCAGTGGAGTAAAATATATACAAAACATAGTTTAAAGTTCTTCAAAATCGACATAGTCTAGGGTATCTTCGGCATATGTCCTCTGTATTTTCCCAAGTTGTTGATCCAGGACTATACTTGTCCCATTGGACCTTAACTTGGTCCACCAGGCGGTTCTTGAGCTGTCGAACCCTACGTTCCAGAATACGTAAAGGTTCGACCGATATGACTCCCTCGTCCGATACCTGCAATTCCTTCCATTGAAGGTTATGAGATAGATCAGCTATATAATGTCTTAATACAGAAACATGAAATACATTATGAATTTTATGCAGGTGAGGTGGCAGGGCAAGACGATAGGCAACAGGTCCCACTCTTTCCACGACTTTAAATGGCCCAATAAATCAGGGTGATAGCTTTGTCCCTTTCCCAAATCGAATAGTACTTTTATTTGGCTTGATGCGGATGAAAACCTGATCCCCTACCTCATACCTCCTATCAGTTCTGTGAGCATCAGCATAACTCTTCTGTCTATCC
>APFE030135062.1:0-51653 GCA_000404065.3 Pinus taeda
GACTTTCTCTCTCTTTGAGGTTTTGACATGAAGAGCAGAGGTATGGGGCTTGACAAAGAGGACAATGTGGCTATTGATGAGGTCACATACTGCAAATAGTCAGGGTGACAAAATTCAGTGTAACACTCCTACATATGGCACTTTGACTAGTCTCAATGTTGATGGATACCATGGATTTCCAGCTTGCATCTTCAAGGGTGTTGTGCGACACTTAAGTAGTTTGTACAAGTGTACTTTTTATGGACATTATGCTTAGCTTAAATTGGAGCATCCATATCGTCGTCAAAAGTCATGTTTCAATGGTCAAGAAGATAATTGTGAATGGTGACATTCATAGTAGTAAAAATTATCCAATTAATGATAGTGGTGTAAAAAGATTGGATATTCTATAATTTTCCATACTTTTAAGCATATACTCATTAGGCATATTGTTGAATTTATGCATACTAAGAAAAAATATCTTTTTTATTATAAAAACTATTTTTGGTGCATATGATATAGTGTCATCATGACTAGACCTTCAAGAACTAGATATGTATTCACATCTTTGGGTTGAAAACTCTAGTGACGGAAAATATAGAAAACCTATTGCTCCCTATGTGTGGACAAAGGAACAATGTGAACAATTTTTAAAGTAGATGTCTTAGACTCTTTTTTCTACTAGATATGTAAGTAGTAATGTTAGAAGCCAAATTGACAAGAGTATCTTAAGAGGTTTCGGGGCCCATGACTATCATGTCATGATCAACGATATTTTAGCTATTGCGATCATATCAAGTTTGGAAATGGGGCCAAGATTTTCAATTATAATGTTGGGCCTAATATTAAAGAGAATGAGTTTGCATGTGTTAGAAACTTTGATAATTCGAGGGGAGAGGTTGTTGAAGTCCTTTTCTTATTGGAATGAGAATTTCCACCAAAAATATTCAACATTTTTATGCATCTTCTTATACACCTAGAAAATGAGCTAGAGCATTGTGGTATGATAAGAACGAGATGGATGTATCCTATGGAACAATATATGAAAGTTATGAAAATGTTTATTCGTAGTAAGGAAAAAATATAAGGTAACATGTGCGAGGGATATTTAATTCAAGAGGCCTTAGGATTTTGCACAAAATATATAAAGGATTTTAGTGATGTCAATGAACGTGTGTGGGATGATGACGAAGATGAGAGAGTTGAAGGTGAAGTATTAGAAGGAAATGGGTGTTACTTCAAGCTGTCAAATGAGGAAATAATTGTGATACATGTCTTTGTTCTTTATAACACATCCTCATTCAATAATTAGTACAGGTGAAATATTATTTACATGATTATTTATTTATTTAGTTTCATTTAAAAATTAAATTATTATCATTACTACTATCTTGTATGTTCATATTCAATGTAGAAAGTATTGATAATAAATTCAAATAGGGATGTGTGCATTTCGAAAGTGTACACTTCGGGATTTGAATATTAGATATGGTTCTTTTCGAAAATTTGATGATTGGATTGTTGATACAATTAATGGTGCACAACAAGAAGGTCAAGATATAACGATTGAGGAAATTGAGCTTTCATGACCTCCAAATATATGGGCTTCTTCAGTGGAAGAAAGGGACATAGTAAAGGCAAAATTTGATTGTATTGTTAATGTTGAATTTCATCACAATATTGAAGATAAATTTTATGTTGGATTCATACAAGAAATTACTCAAGTTGAGTATGGTGAAACTAGTCCTATATTACTAAAATGTGAATGTATCAATCCATATGCAATACAAGATGATGAGTATGGATTTGTACGTGGAAATACACATCAAATTTCATTGAAGACCAACAAGCCATATGTTTCCCCTATTAAAATTAACAATTCAATTTTAATTGATGATGTAACAAGCTGAGGGTGGTCATATGTCATTCAAACAAAGCCTCGTTCAAAAAGGAAATTCATGGAATATGTTGATATTGGTCGATAAGAAATGTAATAGTTTATAAGAGACAGTGGAAGAAGAATATGAAGATGGTGATAGAGTATTTGAACAAGAAATTTTGATTCCTAGTGATGAAACTGAGATAGTGAATATAAGGCAGGGTCACAAAAATGTATTGTACAAGGAAATTAAACAAAATTAAATAGATGCATACACAAGTGATCAGGATTGTGATTTTGATGGCAATGCAAATGATCACACTGATGATTTGTCACCTTAACTTTATGGAATAAATGTTTATGACGCTGATGGATTTTATTTCTTTAGCCATGGGAATAGACATGGGATAAAGTAGTATTGTATTGAACACTTATAGGAAATATTGTACCTATATATATTTGATATCATGCATGTAGATTTATCATTAAAATTTCAAGCAAATGCAACACACCTTAAATCTAATGGTTTGAGCCTAATGTGATATTACCACTATCCCAAGGGAAGTTACGAACATGGAGGGAATGGTTTTGGCATTGATGAGGAAGTTTTTAGTGCACCCATATGAGGACATGATGGCTTTGGTGGTAAGATGAAAGCACTTGGTGTATAACTTGAGAGATTTTGGGAAGGAATAGTTATTTAGAACAAAATGTTGAGCCTCATTGGTTCGGTGGGAATTTTCTTTTAATCATCTAACAAAATGGACAAGGGTCAATCAAATTAGTTGGTAAGAGGTATATGAGGTAACTTGTGTTGTGGGAACCAAAGTGAATTCATACGTCTAGGATGATTCCCTATGAAGTCCATACAAAATGCTTTTAGGCTTTCAAAGACATTATGTACTTGATTAAGAAAGATGGATTCCATTATGGTGCTTCCTTTTTACTAATAGATTAGTAGATACCATTGACCTAAGATCCTAAATTTATGTAATGTGAACATATGTGAGTTCTTTATGTAAATTCATGTTTTTCTTTCTCGTTCTTTTTGTTGCAAAAGGTTTGTACAATCCTTCGGTTGGGGTGTGTCATGAGCACCATAATTGACATATTTTATATTTTTTATATGAAATTTATCTTTTGAAAACGTTTAAGATTTGGCATCATGAGAAAGAAATCTATAGAACTAACCAATTATGTATCCATTAGTATTTTATAAATGAATTACATGTAATTTAATTTAGGAGTGTTTTATAAGATTTTATGATGAAATATTTTAATTTCATGTATGTACAATGAACATGTGTTAGTATTATGCTTGTTCTATTTATATGGATGTCATATTCATCATAGAACATATATTAATTTGTTCCATCAACATAGATCAATTTTCCACCAACATGCCTATCATATTCTGGCATTAAGCATAGATTTTTGTTGTTGGAATGTGTCTCTTGATTGCATACCTCTAACAAAATTATTTTAATGTCTAGTATTAATACATCATGCTTAGATCCACCTATAGGAGGACCTACAATATTGTTGGTCCTAATTTTTGCAACACAACTACCATGGAATCCCTATGAGTTGATGAGATTTTGTTATTGAAAGGGATGAAAGAATTCATCATTGAAACATGACCCACAACGCTGCTTGAAATCTATATTTATTGCTTGTGCTTAAAGATGATTCTTGTATGTAATATTTACTATTCATAATTTGTGTTGTTACATTCTAAGTTTTTTTCTATCCCTATTGAGAAAATTTATACATTCAATACTGCCACCATGGTCTTTTATATCCAACCTTTCTTGTTCTAGGTGATCTCATGCCTGTGAAAATAGCTGCTTCAAAGTATAATTTTTTTATAAGAATATTTTTTTAAATGTGAAGTGTAGGACATAAAGGCTATGAAGAACAAGGGGTTAAAAAATAACATTGACCCTAAAAATGATGAAAATGTGATCAAATATGAGTGTGTTCGTAAAGGACACATCACAAAAAATGAAGAATATTTGTCATCTATTGGTTTGGAAAATAAGTAAGTACTTACTCCTTGTTACTTTTCACTTCTAATCATATTTCAAGAAATTTGAATATAATCTATTTGATGATGTCGGCCATATATGATTTTCATTATGATTTGATAAGTTTTTTGTTTTATAGGAAAAGTTGGATTCTATAGAAAATTATAAGAAACAAAAGGAAAGCAAAGGCATGTCATTGCCAACTCCTAGAAGGCAATGCCTCGGTAGATCAACATTTCGAGATGAAGTTGATGATACTAATGATAATATTCCTAATATATCATATGATCATTATTGGCATTATGGCTAATGTGTTGTCCTTGATGGCAACCTACTTGATAAAGATGCCAACATGATGGTTATACAGATGCCATAGATGATATGAACAAATGAATATACATTCATAGATAGATGGATGGAAAAGATAAAGTGTGAAAAAATATGTGTGGGTTCTGTGAAGCAATATAACATACATACGTAGGTATGGTGAAAAGAAGCCACATACAAAATCCACACCATGGTATTATGAATACCATGGGTTTTTACCATGGTATTATCCCATAGTAATGAGTGTGACAATGGATATTTGATCTCGTCAAAGAATATCAACGACATTACTAAGGGATTGGCTAAGGCTAAAGCTATATAAGGAGATGGACATCAAAGTGTTATGTGTGCATGTTATGGGTTATTAATGTGTGATATGACCTGAAACAGGTGTGCATCAAGGAACATGGAAGAGGCTTAGATCTAATAGATATGAAACAATAATAATGAATATGCTTTCTTGATCTGTTTTTTATTACATATAAAAATGATTGATTTGTGGTGATAATGATACTCTGATATGAATATGTGGCAATAAATTTTACACAGTATTTTTGTGGTTGCAATGAAGGAATGATTCATCGATTTCAGATATGTACGCTAGTTTGCCTTTGAAATGTCACGTACATACGTGGATCGACTTCTAAGTAGTCACGTATATATTATTTAAAAGTTCATAATATGTACACAAGATTTGAGAATGGGAAGTGCATACATACACTGAGATCCTTTGTAAAAGTCACATATACATGTTAGGGTTTTGCAATATGGGTTGTTGACGATGTTTGATCAATTCTGTTATGTTTGTTGTTGTTTGTCGATGACGTCTCTCTCATAATAATATGTGTTTGACAATACTAATTGGGTTGATTTGGTCATGGATTGGAATGTTGATTACTGATTATGCTACTGTGTTGTGATTTTCATGTGTCTTAGTAATATTTGATCGATTCAGTATGTGATTCAGTGATTGGTTCAGTGTGAGAGTGATTCAGATTCAGGTGTCAGTTATTTGAGATTTGTACATAGGTTTTCTTCAATGGAAGCACATACATACATGGGTATGATTTAGAAGAGTAACGTATACATTATGACATATGTTTGATGAGGGTTTGCAGTGACAAAATTTGGTTTCCTTGATTAACAATATATGGTTTGGTATACTTATGAGTGGTTGTGCCTTGATATGAATTGGTTTGGTCTAGTTGCATTGGTTGACTAAGATTCAATGATTGATTTGATGATTTAGTTGGTTCAATGATTTGAGAAGTTGATTTAGTAGTATTACTTGGTATTGGGCTTAATGACGAAAGTGGGTCTGGTATGAAATAGGTCAATTTGGGAACCAAGGAAGATATAAAATATGTGAATCTCCGTACAAGTTGTTCTACTCAAGAATGATAGAATTTCATTCATCTTTTTAAATAGTATCAAGATGTATTTTTGTGGACACACAATGATTTAAATATATATGATGCATGTATTATCCAACATGTGACTCATGCCAAAGAAGGGGTGAAGCCATTTAACTAGAAGCTAAGGAAAGTTCATCCAATGATCAAACCCCTGATTCAAAAAGAATTGAGGAATCTGTTGGATGCTCAAATCGTCTACAACATTCATCATTCTACATCGGTTTCTAAATTAGTTCCTGTCAGGAAAAATTATGGTGAGATGCGCCTATGTGTTGATTTTCACAACCTCATTTAGACTTCTAGTAAGGATAATTACCCCATGACATATATGGAGTAGATACTCCAGATGATATATAGGTCATAAATGTTCTCATAGTAGATGGATTTCTCGGTTACAATCAAGTGCTCGTAGCAAAACCAGATAGACTGAAGACCAACTTTAAAACAAAGTGGGGAACTTTTTCTTTCAAGAACATACCATTTGGACTCATGAACACTGACGCTACATTCCAATGGGCGATGGACATTGCATTTCATGGATTGATCGGCCAGAGTGTGGTCGTCTAGTTGGATGACGTAACAATGTTTTCAAAGAAGAGATTTGTTCATATATGTCATCTAATATAGATTTTTGAGTAATGTCGCAAGTAAGGGATATTACTAAATTCAGAAAATAACATCTTTGGTGTATTTGAAGGTAACCTTTTATGACACTTTATCGCTAAGAGTGGAATCAAGGTTGAACCAGTTAGGTTAAAGACTATTTCTCAAATCCCTTTTCCCATGAATAAGAAGGTGATGCAATCCTTCTTGGGAAAGATCAATTTTATATGAAAATTCATCTCTGATTATGCACAGATTGTTAAACCATTATAGGAGATGATAAAGAAGGATGCTACATATTAATGGGAAAAGAGGGAGAAAGATACATTTTCTTGAATCAAGAAAGCCATTGTTGATGCCCCAGCGTTATACAACCCATATTTTGGCAAAGATTTCTTGTTATATACTTTTACTTTTGACATGTCCATTGTGGTCGTGTTAATAAAGAAAGATGATAAAGGAAATGTGTGGCCTTTATAGTTCATGAGACCTCATTTACAGGGATCAGAATTGAATTATCCCACCATTTATAAGTAAGCATGCACAATATACAATGCAGTTAAACATTTTAAGCCTTACCTCCTAAAAGCTCGCACTATTATCTATGTACCTCATCCAGCGATTAGATCACTCTTTGTAAAAAAAGAGCTAGGTGAGAGGAGGGTGAACTGGATGATGCGATTACAAGAATATGACCATAAATTCAAACCCATTTATACTATCAAAGGCCATGGGCTCTGCTAGCTTGTAGCAGAAGCAGTGAACTCACCCGGAGAGGATTCTTTTAGGTGGGGATAGGAGATAAAGATGTATAATGTTGAGCAAGTTCCTTCTATGAGTACAACCACATCTTGATATGTAGATATACAACAATACTTAGAGCAAGACACCTTTCCTTCACCTATATCAACTAAACAGAAGAGGGAAATATGACTTAAAGATTTATCTTACCAAATTTTGCATGGTGTGCTCCTCCGAAAGCACCACAATGGTCTCTTGCTCAAATTTCTAGAGCCTCCAGATTCATAAAGGGTGTTAATATATCTTCACGATGGACCAATAGGTGGGAACTTCACAAGTGATACTACTTCTCATAAGGGGATGATGGTTGGTTATTATTGGCTCACATTATTTAACGATGCTCATGCTTATGCCCTAAAGTTCCCAATTTGTCAAAGTTGTGTTGGTTGTGATCAAAATTCAGTCACCCCATTGTTACCCATAACATTCAAGGAACCATTTCAACAGTGGGGATTGGATGTTATTGGTGAAATATTTCTTCATTCATTGAAGCAACACCAATATATCTTAACCACAACTGATTATTTCACTGGATGGGTTGAAGCAGCTCCGTTAAGGCAAGTTAATGATTAGGAAGTCATCTAATTTCTCAAATAGAACATCACAACCAGGTTGAACATTCCTACATCACTTATCTTTGATAATGAAACTTATTTTTCCTCGTTAAAGATTTATGGTTTTGCATTAGAAAACGGTATTGTTTTAAAGCATGCATCAAACTATTACCAACAGGGGAACGATTTGGTTGAGTCTACAAATAAGAATCTAATATGTATTATCAAAAAAATCTATTTGACTTAACAAAACTTGCATAATGCTTTGGTTAATGCATTATGGGTTGATCACATCACTCCCAACCCCTCTTTGAATACTTCTCCCTACTTCCTTGTATATGGAAAAAAAGTTATTCTCCCTCCGAACATATACCTTCTAGCCTTGCATCTTTCTTAGGGATCTCAAGGTAAACCTTGTCTTCTTGTTCAAAATAGGATAAACACCCTTCTTAAGCTAGAGGAAGAAAGGCTCAAAGAAAAATAAAATTCTAACATACACCAAAACCAAATCAAGCGTTGGTTTGATAAGAGGTCAAAAAGGCACAAATATTTCAATGTGGGAGACCCATTATTGGAGTGGGACAAGGCCCATGAAGAGAAAGGAAAGCACACCAAATTTTAATACCTGTGGGATAGACCTTACACCATCGTTGAAAATTTTGGTCACCGTTCTTACAAGCTGAAATCCTTAGATGGGAGAACTCGCCCTTTTCCTATCAATGGTTAAGATCTTAAGCATTACTTTCAGTAGTAGCCCTAGGATGTGTTCCTACCTATCTAAACTTTTCTTCTCTTGTCTTGTGTTGTTTATCCTTTCATGTATTGTGTTCTTTTTAGTTTCCTTGGTCATTATACATAAATAATACCTTGTGTGAGAGTGTATGTATAGCACAAGAGAACAATTTGGTAGAAATTAATAGGGATTATGACAACTACCTAAGGCTCTTCCTTTGGAGCTAAAATATCCTCTTCTAGTGGGATCTGAATCTCCCTATCAAAAGAGAATCACATGGCTTTATCTTCATCAAATTTTACATCCCTATGCACAAATTTCATTTTGATGGATGACAAGTACACATGGTAGCTATGTGGAGTTTTTGTGTAACCCAAAAATACCCCCAATTCTACTATCATCTCTAGATTCTTCGTTGATTATTTGGATACATGGCAGTAAACCAAGGCTCCAAAAATCTTGAAGTGTGACACATCCGACTTTCTCCCTAAGAAAGCCTCCTCTAGTGTAATCATGCCAAGAATCCGATTAGGATTCTGGTTCTAAAAATAGACTATTGTGTTGCATGCCTCAACCACTATGGAGAGGTAGGCCTTGACAATGCAACATGTCCCTTGTTGCTCCCACAATGTTATGGTTCTTCCTCTCATCCACCCCATTCTGTTGTGGGTTGTGGGGTGTTTTCAACTCTCATTGAATTCCTTATTTTGCTTAGAAATTTTTAAATTCATTTGACAAGTACTCACCTCCATTATCACTCCTGAGAGCCTCCACCTTCTTACTCATTTCTTTCTCAAACAGTTCCTTGAATTCTATGAACTTGGAGAATGTCTCATCCTTATTCCGCATGAAGAAGATCCAGCACTTCTGTGAGAAGTGATCAATAAAAACGACAAATATTTTTGCCTCGCAGTGGAGACTGTCAAGAAAGATACATAAACATCAGAGTGGATCCTTTCAAGGACTGCATGTGCTTTGATGTTCCGATCATGGAATGTGGATTTTTTGTACTTCCCAAAAGTATATCCTTTGCATACATCATGCTGCTCAAGTGCTCCTTTTGGGAATCCTATAGTTATATACTGCATGATATTCAAAGCACCATGATGCAAATGGCCAAGTCTTCTATGCCAAAGTTCATTGACATCGTGGTTGTACACCTTCTCCACCTTTTTTCTCAATACAACACAATCCTCCACATCTAGCTTGTACATATTTTCACACAAATTTCGATCTGCTTCACCTATCTCGTGGCTATGTGTCTTACTAATGTATTTCCTTTGTTTAATATCACATTATAGCCACGGTCTTCCAAAACTGCAGCAAAGACGACATTTTTCTTTAGGCCCAAAACAAACATGACATCCTTGAGCCTGGGGGGGGGAGGGCAACTCCCTCTCAAAGGTGACTACACTAATCCTCATCATGATATACCTTCCATCATCCCCCATCTCAATGTGCATCTACAAATATTTTTCTTCCAGGTCACTGAAAAAAAAAATCTATTGCACAACATGTGGAATGATGCGCTTGAGTCCAAGTACCACACACTCCCCATCATTGTTTTGGACATGCATGCAATGAGGGTAAAGTCAAGCTTGAAATATGAAGCCAAAGCATCACATACTACTCCTCCTAAGCTCCTCCTAAGCTCTTCTTGATTTCCTTCTTGTGCGGACACTTCATGGCATAGTGCTTGAATTCATGACAATGGAAGCATTTAATTTTTGACAAAAATTTCTTCCTACCCCTTTGATTGGATTCTGGTTTGGATTAGGATTTCTTCCCTTTTCCCTTCTTAGACTTTCTGGCCAATGCAATTTTTTCTTCATCCTCTCCCTTGGATGAAGTCCCATCTCTAGTAATCTGCATTATTTCCTCCTATACCAAGTTAGACAATAAGTGCTCCCAACTTTGTAGTTTCTCCCTTCCATTGATTGAATCTTGATAGTTATGCCATCTCTTGGGAAGGCCCATAAGAGCTAGGGTTACCAAGTCTTATTCAGGGAAATTAACACTAACCCTGCCAAGTTCATCATGATATTGTGTAAACTTTCTCAAATACATCATCTTGATACTTCGAAGTTTATCCTTGAGCACCAAATTCTTGTGTTCACCAATATTTTAGAAAAAAATTGTCAATGCTTTCCACATATCAAGCAAAGTTTCTTTTTCGTGAAGATTCAAGACAATATGATCCTGTAATCCTTCTAATATTATTCTCCTCACCTTGGCTACATATTTCTTCCACTACGAAAGGTTTTGGGCATCAAATGCTTGAGGTTTTGCAACATACGTCTTGATGTATTGTAGGAACCCATTTTCATCCAGTATTGCATCCATGTGGTACTTTAATGCAACAAAATTAGATGTTCCTTCCAAGGAATACTCCAGCCTTAGTCCATTGAAGGCCATCTTCTCATCTCTGAAGAAATCCTGCTACATTGATATTTAAATTTGAACCCCTGCAAAATAACTACGAATTTCGTACTCTAATGTGAATCTAGCTCTGATAACATATATAAATTATCATGTAGATTTGCAAATTCTCATGAATTTTTAATCAAAATCACAAGATATAGATCTACACTACTTCTCTATGGACATTATTTCAAAATTTAGAACAAAAATTTGAGACATGCAAGAAGAAATAACACACATGCAACAAATATTTTTATCTGGGGAAAGAAATCTACTAAAAACCTCAATGCCTCTTGCATTAATCAAATGAAATAGAGATGTATTACAATTTCTTTGCTCAATTGAGCTCACCTTGCAAGTGCACAACCTATCTCTCTGCTCATTGAAGGTCTCTGACCCAGACTTGGTAAAAAAATTTCCTCGTCTTGAGCTCATATTTCCTTGTGTTGTTCCTTGAGGAATTAGCCCATATTATTTAGGAAATTCCCTCAATTTAATTGTGCAATTCCTCTAGGCTGGTCATCTGACTACATGCAACACATGTACACTCAAGACTAGTCTACAACTGATGTTACACTAAATTGGAATCTCCACCTCAATTGGGTAACTCGAATTCTCTGTATGCACTATATATTTTGGGTTTATTGATCAGTTAGCTAGATGATCACTGAATTTGACTGAAGTACCGCTACTTAATTAACCTTCCACTAGTTCCTCCAAAAGTCAGAACTAGTTTCACTGGAAAAAACTTGAGATAACTGACCTTGATTCCTACATATTAGAAATCACACAACCATAACTTAACTATAGCTCCTCCAACTTGAATTTACTGAATAAAATGGGTGAAACAAGCCATGTCACACAAGTTAACATCATCCAAGTTATTTGTTGATGTGGAAATTTGAATTTTCACAATTTAATCAAGGAAAAATTAGATTAAGAATTTCTCGCTACATTTTTCAACATCTTAAACCTTTAGATCTTCATTTTTGACTTGGAATTCTACTTAGTGGTGTGTTCATGTGTCAACCTAACTGAATATAGAAAGGAAAGGAGAAAATCTCAAAACAAGAATATCAATTTCAGGCATTATATGAATCCCGTCAAACCAAGGAACAACCTCTCTTGCATATAAAATAAGGCAGGATCACTCTTCCACATTGAATAAATAAGTGCCTTTGCACACTCTATTAGTAACTAAATAAATAGGTGAAGAAGAGAAATGATTCCTTCATAGAGAGGTGAAGCAAGAAACTTTGTTGGGGTACTGAACAGGCTTACTTGCAGAGAAGCAATGCTTGTGGTTACTTGAGGTGACTCTGTCAGGTACTAAACATGCTTGCTGGAAACAAAGTGACACTGGGGAATGTGCTTAACATATAATGATAATAATCTGGGTACATTATTTTCCTTTCCCAATTGAAATAGTTGAGTCTTGAAAAGTATTTGAATGTGTTTAAGGAAAGAAAATAGGAGAATCCATGTGATAAGCAAGGATAAGTGGTGAAGTTAGGGTAATCCTTATGATGAGTCAATATTTCCTGAAGGATGAGATTCTATGTTGAACTTTATACCTAGGTAGAGAGAAGTTGAGGTTTGTCTAGTGTTTTTCCAAGTGTTATTGCTGCTACAACACTCTCCAAATTTTTTACTATGTTTGAATTTTTGAGCCTACCTTCTATCATGTGAAGTGTTATTTTTGGTCATCAAGTGTTGTTTTAAGTTTTTACACATATTTCAAGTGTCCATGTCCCTCCTATGTGTTTTTGGGTCATATATGTTAGGAAAAATACTAAGAAGGGGGGGTGAATCAGTATTTTTAAACTACTTAACCTTTTCTTTTCACATTCAAATTTTTGTATGCTACTATTATGAAGTAAACCTATGTATGTACGTGATTGTAATGAAGACAAGTAATGTATCTCTAGTTTAACTAACTTTTCAATTAATTCATCAACTGTTTAACTTGAACTATTGTATTAGTATTTCATTAGACATTAATTAAACCATAACCATGTGTAGTAGGAACATAATAAAATATCACACATAAGCAACACATGAACACCAAGATTTTTAAGTGGAAAACCAATGTGGGAAAAAACCACCGTTGATGTCAACTATGTCTTCTTCTTTTATTATAAAGAGAAATTTCTTACAATATTATACTGGTCCCAAATCTCAAAACACAGAAATCTAAATCTAAATTACTACACTACTGAAATAATAATTGAAACACACACTAACCCCATCATAGATATCTTAATCACATATAGATCATCATATAGCAACATCATTATTGTTCATCAGTTTAAACCAACCAGCATTGTTAAACATAGATTATCATGTAATACTTCATCAACAGACAACAAACACAATAAAACAAATCAGTCATTATCATCATCTCATATTGCAAAACCATATCTGATGTATGCAACCCTTATAAAGTATTTTCGCGTATGTACGCATCTTTCATACTTAACACCTACATGCAAATCTATCCATACTACAGAATATATACGCGACTACCCAGAATAATATTGGTGTATGTACGTGACCTTTCTGAAGAAAACTTGTGTACAAATCTGTAATTATTGAGTCGAACCTTTGCTGCACACTAGAACACCTGTCAAACCCAAATATCGGCATACACCATAATAGATATACATCATAAAATCATCATCACTGATCTATCAAACCATAAATATATTATTCAATATATACTCATTTTAGATCTAATAGATCTAATCCATTATCATACTCCTTGGTGCACACCTATTTCAGATCAAACCAATCATCAATAACCCAATGCATGCACACTTAACACCTTGATCTTCATCTCCTTATATATTTTAGGCCTTAGCTAATACCTTAGGCCAATTCCTTAGTTATGTTGATGGTATTCATTGACGGGATGAAATATCCATTGTCGTACTCATTACTATGTGTCAATACCATGGTAAAGACCCTTGGTATTGAGAATACTATGGTGTGGAAACTATACGCGACTTTGCTTCAACATACTCATGTATGTACACAACTTTGCTTCACCATACCTATGTATGTACGCAACCTTTGTTCACAAGAAATCGTCATAAGCCACTATCACTTGTAAATTTTATTTGAGTAACCATAGACTATAACCAGTCAATATTATAAGCAGAGGGCCAAATAACTACTAACTAAAGTGTACTATAACCTCTCCTTGAGTGTGTCCCATAGTTTCTTCTTCATAGAGAATCATACACTACTATCAATAACCAAAATTGCGTATATACGCGACTATCCTTCATGGGGTCCACATACAGAAAGTAAATTGTAGTAATTTTAGACTCAACTCCCCCTAAACATGTAAGATCTATCAAAATAATTAACAAATTGATGAAGCATAGACCATTCCTAGTTTTTGTCTGAGATATTCAAAGGAATCGCATGGAAGTGGTTTATTAAATATTTCTACAACTTGTTCCTTTGAGGGAACGTATTCTATTTTGACCTTTTGTTCAACCACATGTTCTCTTAGAAAGTGATATTTGATTGGAATATGCTTGATTTTTTAGTGCATGACATGGTTTTTAGAAATTCTTATCGCACTACTATTATCACACAAAATAGGTATAGGTTGAGGAAAAGTGATTTGAATATCTTGTAATGTTTGCATCATCCATACAAGTTGAGTACAATAAGATGAAATAGCAAAATATTCTGCCTTAGCAGTAGATAAAGCAATGGAGCTTTGCTTTTTCTTAACCATGATACCAAGCAAGGTCCCAAATAGAATGCCCCTCCACTAGTACTCTTTTGATCATCAATGTTACCAACCCAATCTGCATTTGTGTAAGCATGAAGAGAAAAATCTACATCTTTGGGATACCATAGAACATAATCTTGAGTTCCTTATAAGTACTTGAATATTCTATTGACTACGCAAAGATGAGTTTCTTTAGAATTTTCTTGAAATCGTCCAACAATCCCAACTCCATGCATGATGTCTAGTCTTGTGCCTGTAAGTTAGAGCAAACTCCCAATCATAGATCTATATTCTAGTTGATTTACTAAGGGAGAATCATCATGTGAACTAAGGTACATCATGTTACCATTGGTGTGCATACAAGCTTGTAGTCTTCCATTCCATTTTTCTTCAAAATTTGCTTGAGGTGCTTATTTTGTGACATTCTTTGCTTGTTGAACTTGAATACCAAGAAAGTATGTTAATTCACCAAGTAAGGGAATTTCAAATTCTTATTGCATGACTGAAGAAAACCTTTAACTTGTAGAGTCTTCATTGCTTCCAAATATGATGTCATCTACGTAAACAAGAACTATCAAAAGTTAACCATCGTCCATATTTATATATAGATTGTTATCTGCAAACCCCTTAGTGAAACCTTGCTGTTGAAGATACTTGTCAAGGGGATAATACCATGCACAAGGAGCTTGTTTTAGCCCATATAATTCCTTCTTGAGTTTGAAAACAAGAATTTTATCATTTCCTAGAATCAACCCTTCAGGTTGTTCAATATAAACTTCTTCTTCTAGGTCCCCATTCAGAAATGTAGATTTAACATCCATTTGATATACTTAAAATTTATGAAAACTTGAAAATGCAAGGAACATTCTTATGGCTTCAAGTCTAGCTACAGGAAAAAAAAATTCTTCAAAGTTTGTTGCTTCTTATTGCACATATCCTTTGCATACAAGTCTTTCTTTGTTTCTAATTACCTCTCCATTTTCATTTAGTTTGTTTTTGAATACCCATTTTGTCCCAACAAAATTTTTATCATGAGTTCTTGGTACTAATTCCCATGTATGGTTATTTTCTATTTGGTCAAGTTCTTCATCCATATCCTTAACCCAACGTTCATCTTTTATAGCTTGATTTACAATTTGTGGCTCAATTGTGGATAATAAGGCTAGATAACTAGAAGTTCCAACAAGAGTTCTTTTAGTTTGTACTCCAACTTCCTTATCAACTAGAATTTGAGATTCTGGATTATTTTCCTAAACATGCCTTGATGGAGTATTTTATGATGCTTCTACACTGTAAATTCCTTCTTTCTATGCTTCATGGATTCCCTCTTCTATATCCTTTTGGATTGTTGTAGGAGTATCTTCATCATCTGTTGGTGCTTCCTTTTTGGTACCCGTGGATGCTTCATTAATCACAACATCAATGCACTCAATAATTTTTTGAAGTCTTTTATTGTAGCATTTATATCCCTTGCTTCTAGAGGAGTATCCAAGGAAAATTCCTTCATCGTCTCTAGTTTCAAACATTCCAAGTTTATCATCATTAGTCTTTATGTAACATTTTCTTCTAAAGAATCTAAAATGTTTGGCAGTTGGAGGCTTACCAAACCATAGTCCATGAGGATTTTTGTCATTGTTTACCCAAATATGAGATTTATTGAGGATATTTATTGTTGTATGTGTATCTTCACTCCATAAGGTATGAGGTGTTCCAGACTCATCAAGAATGGCACGCGCCATTTATTGGATTGTTCTATTCATTATTTCTACCACTCTGATTTTTTGAGGATTTTTAGCTATATAAAAATGCCTCTTGATGCCATGTTGTTCACAAAAGTCCAAAAATTCATCTGATATAAATTCTCCTCCTCTATTAGATCTAAGAGATTTGATTTTCAAATCTAACTCATTCTCTACTAGAGCTTTGAAGACTTTAAATTTATCAAATGCTTCATCTTTATGTTTTAATAAGCCAATATAACACATACGATTAAAATCATCAATGAATAATATGAAGTATTGTTCCCTGTGAGGAGACTTATTTCTCACAGGCCCACACAAATTAGTATGAATAAGTTCAAGTGGCTTACCCTAAGTACCTTCTTTGGCATTAAACTCCACCCTAGTTTGCTTACCAAATTCACATGATTTTCATATGGTATTTTCTAGTAGAGAGATGTTAGGCAAGTCGCAAACTCATCCCATTTTGCTTGACTTAAGTAATTTACTGAAGCTTATATGTCCCAATATTTTTTTCCAGAGCCAACTTTCTTCTGATTTGTTTAAGTAATAATGTTCTAAACCACCTTCCAAGACATAGACATTACTTGGGGTTCTCGTTCCATTTATTATGATCTTACCTGTATCCAAATTTCGTACCACACGATTATCTGATATGAAAACCACCTCATGCCCTTGATCACACATTTGACTAACACTCAACAAGTTATGTTTTAATCCATCAAGAAGCAAAACATTTCCAACTTCAACCTTCTATTTTGGAAAAATGGTTCCTTTTCCTTTGATAACAGCGACTGAGTTATTTCCAAATGTTACATTCTTTTCTTTCTTTATTTCATTAAAGTACATAACTTATCTTTATCACATGTCATATGTTTTAAGCATCCATTGTCAATGTACCATATTGTTTCTTGATCTCCCGCGTATAAAGCGAAACCAAAATTCTCAGATTCTATAGTTTTATTTTCCCATATCTTAGATGTCATTCCCTGTTGTTGATTCTGAAGAGTTGATTGTATTTTTCTTTTTCATTTAGTTTCTCTATGCCCAAATTTATTGTGAAAGGAACATCAAGATTAATCTTGGAGATGTGAGAAGGTATTGTAAGATAATTTCTTTAACCTGGCCTCATTATAAGCAACACACTAAGAAGTCTTATGACCAAAATTATGACAAGTGAAGCATTGACCATTAAAGTAAAATTTCATGGGAGTGTAGTACCTTGTTGTGTATCTTTCCCTTTGATTGTGATCAGGGTTATTCACATGGGAATTTTCTTGACTACTTCCTTTTACTGCATTGAGATAGCTTCATGTACCTATTTCAAAAGATTTTACAACCTTTGATGATTCTCCATTGTATCCAAGACCTGTTTTTATAAGAGGAGAGCATTGTACTTTGAAAATTTCTTCTAAGGTCTCAGATCCTTTAGAAAATATAAGGTTTAGACTTTTTACTTTCTCAATTTCCTTCCTTAGACTTACAACTTCTAGTTATAACTTTTCATTATGCCTCTCTCTTTCTAGGATTTGTTTCTTCAGAGCTTCCTCTACTAATTTAGATTCTTCTAAACAAATTTTAAGCGGAGTTATTTCTTCTATGAGATTATCCTTTTCTTCTAGGGAATCCATAAAAACATCATTAGACTCATCAATACATTTATCTTCAAATTCCATAAGTAATTGATATTCTTGATCAGACTCACCTTCTTCACCATTTGAAAGATAATCACTATCTTCATGTGTGTAGAAGCTTCTTTTGTTTTTGAACCTTCCTATAAAGTTTACTTTTGTTGAATTCATCCCTTTCTCATTGTTTTCTTTATAAGAGAATTTAGGAGCATAGTGACCAACTCTTCCATAGGAAAAACATTTGAAAGGAAGCTTACCTCTAAAGCTATCAATGCCTACTTGGAGTTTCTTTACTAATTTTACCTCTTATTCTTCTAATACATACCCTGATTCCTTGAACTCCTCCTTTTCCTTTCCTTTTGAAGTAGCTTTAAATGCACCTTCTCTAACTTTTAAGGGACCCACTTTTCTCATTTCATAGGCTGTTAAAATCCCATGAAGTTGATCAATAGTAAGGTTCTTCAAATCCTGCATTTATTCAATGGTAGATACTTTTGAATTGAATTTTGGGGTTAGAGATCTTAATATTTTCTCAACCAGTAATGGTTCTTTTATTTCATCACTGAGATTTATCATTGAATTAAATATCTCATCTACCCTAAGGAAGAAAATTGTAATACTTTCATCATTATGCATTCGAAGAGTTTCATATTGAATTCTAAGAGTTTGAAGTTTGGTACTTTTTACCTTGGTGTTGCCTTCATAACTTTGGATGATATTGTCCCATATAGCCTTTGTGGCATTCACTTGAATGACTTTGACAAATTCTTAGTATGCCAAGCTTCCTAACAGAGCATTGAGAACCTTTGCATTCGTCTCATACTTTTTCCTTTTAGCTTCATCTGTGGGAATGGAGGATGGATATTGATAAACGCCTTCAATGATTCCCCAAACATCCGATCCAAGTGAATGTAGGTAAGATCTTGTTCTGACTTTCGAGAAAACCATATCGTATCTATTAAACAATGGTGGCATGATAGATGTTTCTCCCTTTTGGTTGATCATCTTGATGAGTCTTCCTTCAAGCAATCAAGCTTCTTTTGAAGGGTCTACTCTGAAACCAATTGTTAGGAAAAATACTAAGAGGGGCCGGGGGACAAAGAAGTATTTTTAAACTAATTAACCTTTTCTTTTCACATTGATATTCATGTATGCTATTGTTATGAATTAAACATGTGTATGTATGTGACATTACTGAAGACGTGTAGCGTATGTCTAGTTTAACTAACTTTTAAGTTAATTCATCAACTGTTTAACTTGAACCAGTGTATAATTACTTCATTAGACATTAATTAAATAGTAACCATGTGCATTAAAAACATAATAAACTATCACACATAAGCAACATATGAACACTAGGATTTTTAGGTGGAAATCCAATGTGGGAAAAAGCGCCAATGTTGTCATATTTGTCTACTTCTTTTATTATAAAGAGAAATTTCTTACAATCTTATACTGGTACAGACTCAAACCAGTACGCAAGAACCCACCCGCAAAAGGCTACAACATTCTCTCATTCTCTAGATTTTACTGGAAGGGAGATACAACCCACTTATCCTTTGATCTATGTGGATCACTTTTCAGAATATTTCAAACTGGATCACCAAATCAAATATTATAACCAAACCAACTTATATCACTGTATACTTGTTCATCAGAATACCATACTACATATTGTTCATCACAGCAACCAGATCTTATCATTGCAAATAAAGATTAAACATATGTCATAATATATATGTTATTGTTCAGAAGCATACCCATGTATATACATGCTTTCCCTTCGGATGACCTTTGTACAAATATCAAAACACAGAAATATGAATATGAATTACTGCACTACTGAAATAAACACTGAAACACATACTAACCCCATCACAGATCTTTGAATCACATATAGAAGCATCATTATTGTTCATCAGTTTAACCCAACCAGCATTGTTAAACACATATTATCATGCAAGACTTCATTGACAAATAGTAGTAAACACAATAAAAAAAATCAATCATAATCAACATATCATACTGCAAAACCCTAGTAGATGTATACGACCCTTAGAAAGTATTTTTACATATGTACACATCTTTCATACTTGACACTCGTGTATATATCTGTCCATACTACAGAATATATATGCGACTACCTAGAACAAGATCTTTGTATGTATGTTACCTTTCTAAATCAAACATGTGTACGAGTCTGTACTTATTGAGTCAAACCTTCACTGCACACCAGAACACTTGTCAAACCCAAATCTCGGCATACAACATAATAGATATACATAATAAAAGCATCATCATAGATCTTAGATATCATATTTTGGGATTCAACTGTGTTAAGAAAGTCATTCATGTATGACCATTTCCATGAGAGGTGGTCGTAACTCACTAATTTCTCATGATTTTTGAATAGTCCACTTACCACTCATTGCATCGGGTGATGCTCACAAGGGTGAAGAATTGGGATTGAAATTAGTGAAATGAATCACATAGCGTCAATCATCACTTCCCGGGCTTGCACCTGACAACCAGGACTTCCCAGGAGGTCACCCCTCCGAGATCGCCTCTGGCTCAAGTGCATTTAACTGTGGAGTTTTCCCCAAAATCAAGCCCACTTAGCTTGCTACCCCATTTGCAAAAACTTAGCAAGTATTGTGCATCATGAACTGTTCAAGTAGAGCTCCCTTCACTCTTATGTATTTAAGTATTGAGGGTTTTTTGTAGTGCATTATATTAAATATAATCTTTTGGTATTTCTTAACACAGCATTATATTAGATATCATCTTTTGGGATTTCTTAATGTAGTTGAATCCCAAAATATGATATCTAATATAATGCACTATGAAAGACCCTCAATACTGAAATACATAAGAGTGAAGGGAGCTCTACTTGAATGGTTCATGAGGCACAATACTTGCTAAGATTTTGCAAATGGGGTAGCAAGCTAAGTGGGCCTGATTGTGGGGAAAACTCCATAGTTAAGCGCACTTGAGCTAGAGGCAATCTGGGATGGGTGACCTCCCGGGAAGTCCTCATTGTTGGGTGCAAGCCCTGCAAGTGATTATTGATGCTATGTGATTCATTTCACTAGTTTCAATCCCACTTCTTCACCCCTGTGAGCATCACCCGATGCAATGAGTGCTAAGTGGACTATTCAAAAATCATGAGAAATTAGTCAGATACTACTACCTCTCATGGAAATGGTCATACATGAATGACTTCCTTAACACATTTGAATCCCAAAAGATGATATCTAATATAATGCACTGCGAAAGACCCTCAATACTTAAATACATAAGAGTGAAGGGAGCTCTAGTTGAATGGTTCATGAGGAACAATACTTGCTAAGGTTTTTCAAATGGGGTAGAAAGCTAAGTGGGCTTGATTGTGGGGAAAACTCCAGAAATAAGTGCATTTGAGCTAGAGGTGATTTGGGATGGGTGACCTCCTGGGAAGTCTTGGTTGCTGGGTGCAAGCCCCAGAAGTGATGATTGATGCTATGTGATTCATTTCATTAGTTTCAATCCCACTTCTTCACCCCTGTGAGCATCACCCGATGCAATGAGTGCTAAGTGGACTATTCAAAAATCATGAGAAATTAGTGAGTTACAACTACCTCTCATGGAAATGGTCATACATGAATGACTTTCTTAATGTAGTTGAATCCCAAAAGATGATATCAACCCAATGTAATGAGTGCTAAGTGGACTACTCAAAAATCATGAGAAATGAGTCAGTTACGACTACCTCTCATGGAAATGTGATGCAGGAGCATCGGAATTAGCCAGCAATGTGGAGGATTGTCCACATGTTGTGGCTAATCACAGTAAAATTCATTGACGGGTTTGCCAAATTCGGGATTACTAGGAAGAATAAACTTCTCAATTAGTTTGTTATTGTAATAAGTGTGAGATTGCCTTATTTTAGAACAGAGATAAGGTTGTTAAACAAATGTGATCGAGAGTGATAAGATAAGAACTTTGTTGTTATGATCTTTCAGCAAAGCAGGAGATCTCGTGCGCTATTATTAGAAAATAAGCTCATCATAAAAATGTGGTGAGGCGAGAGCTTAGGGTTTTTTTAAGAGAGAAGGAGAGATAGTTAGGGGGATTTTGTGTGGAGCGGAAGCTCAAATTAGTAGCAAGGTGTGTGTGTAAAACAAAAAAATAGTGATCAGTCTCTGTGTAATTGGGCAAGAGCCGATACTCTGTTCCATTCATTGAATGCAATTGTGGTTTGTATGCTGATAGAGGTCAATTCTTGTGAATGAGACTTGAGACGAAGACCCTGTATTGCTATTTTTTATGAATAGAATTTGTGTTGTGTGTGTATCATTTTCTGATGAGCGTGAACTTGAATATCAGTCTTTTTATTGTAAAAAAAAATGAAATGATAGCGCCCTGTGTGTGTTCTTATTTTAAATTGTAAAGAATCTCATTATTAAGTCAAACTCAGCATAGTGGGAATTGGCAAGTTGCAAAAGTCATTTAATATATGATTTGGTGTAATCATCTGTTGGAACCTTTAAACGAAATTAAATTTTATGTCAATCGATTTATCGGGTCTGTGTATAGCCTTCGTGTGGACCAGAGAGGGTTCATATCACAACGGATGACAATAGGAAATGGATGCGAAAAGTTGTAAAGTTGGTCGAAGTGAAATTGGATCCGAAGTAATATCGGGGCATATACAGGAAGAGGGGTTGTTTACCATTAAGATTTGGCAATTTCCGATCAGTAGTGTATCAGTGGATGCAAAGTGTCATGAAGAATGGTTAATGTGATATCGGATCCGATAACATAATATCGAAATTGTGGATCGCCGATTAGATCGGATCAGAAGGTGTTTCATATTTGCATTGGAGTGGAACTGTTGTAATGGTCTATAATTGCGGCATTCAAAACAATTGTGATTAGGTGTCTTTGGATAGTTATCACATCAGGAACGACGTAAATGCCCAAATTCCCGTGTCATATTAAGATTTCAAGTTGAGTCAGATCAGTCAATCAGATCCAGGTGGAAATCGACAATGTGTGGTTGCAAATAGCGATTTTCACTTATTGATCAATATTCACACCTCTGCAGACACAACCAATGACTTACCCCTGTCAAACCTATGGATCTCCAAGCTATGAAAATGAAGCAGTTGAGGCATTCCTGGCATCTGATCTTCCTGGTCTTAGCATGACGGATACTCAGAATGCTTGTGATATTATTGATGTGTTAATGTAGATGCTAAATGCTTTGGATCCTCACAGTAAGGAGGGCGTAAAGCAGGAAGTGGTAATAGATCTTGTAGAACAATGTTGTTCTTACAAGCAGCGGGTGATGCATCTTGTGAATACAACTTTTGATGAGGAGCTTCTTTGTCAGGGTATTACATTGAACGAAGACCATTCCCATCCAATTGATGAAGTTGCAGAACTATGTTTCTGTGCAGAGTCTAGGGTATTACATTGAATGAAGACCATTCCCATTCAATTGATGAAGTTGCAGAACTCTGTTTCTGTGCAGAGTCAGAGAGTGACCACTGAAGGTGATTGTAATGGTCGATGTGTGGATATGATTGTTTGAAATGGTATTTTGGTTCAAATGACATTGAAATAGGTTTCGATCTAATATAAAGGGAGGTTATTGAATCGGTGATAAAATGTCGGGTCTCGATGCAAGTGGTAGTCTGTAAATTTGTCAGGTATTGAGGTTTTATTTTGGGCAAAAGCTGAGATGAAATTTTATATGCATGGCAAAGGTGTAGATTCTGGGTTTGGCGGGGTTACCCTGCATCATTTTGGTATCAGAGCCAAGTTAACGCTCTAAAAAGGTTGTCTTTGGAAACTGCATTTTAATTTTGCTAGATGTATAATTTCCTGAAGTGCATTGATGAATATGAGGATCAGGCTATAAACGATGTTGAGATTAGAATGGAGAAGCAGAGAGTACCCAGGAAGGTCTGGTAAGAATTTTTAAGTTGATTGCATGACTGATTTGATTAAAGATTGTTTAAATATTGTTGAAGTGAATGATATTGATGATCGATTGGGTTAATAGGACTTAAAGAAGAACTACTACAGGAATTGAATTTTGGAAATTGTATAAGACAAACAGTGTTTGCTTACAAACAGGTTATTAGAAGGAATTGATAGTATTTGAAAGATACTTTGATGTGAAAAGATTGTGCAGGTCAGTGGAAGCAGTGGATTTGCTGAAAGATGGAATGAGATGTACCAACATCATAGCATATGAGCTATGTAAAGAAGATAGAGCAAGAAGAAATCCCAGATGTGTAAACGTGACAATACCCGACAATAAACAAATTTACTGAATGAAGAAGGTAGTGAGCAAGAAGTATTCAAGAGGAGATGAGAACAACTTCCAACTGAGGTTGGGTAGAAGTTGATGAGGTAGCTCTACATTTGTGATTGTGGATAGGAGATAACAATTCGATCAAGAAGAGTGCTGGTAGAATTGTTAGTCAGTGAAAGGTTCAAGGAAAGAACCAATAGGTGCCAAAAGACTAAACTCAGGAAAGTTTGGTGAGGCATGAAGGAGACTTGTTACGGGCGAAATGGAAAAAGTTAGTTGCAGCTCACTAGTGAACAAGGAAAGTTCACCAGAGGAAGGAAAGGAATTGAATATTGATGGTCATCACAGGGGTACAAAGGAAAGTCACAGACATAGGGAAAAGAGCACTGAAGCAGTTGGACTCAAAGGAATGAGTAAAGAAGAAAGGGACATAGAGTTGGTTGAGATGAAGGAAGAACTCAGTCATTTGGAGAAGCTGGTATTGAAAGGAATTAGAGAAAAATGGAAACAAGGATTTTATGTGGAAGAAGAGTTAAATGGCCTGTCAAAGAATTGTTTGCTGATAAATTATTACTTCGAACAACTGAGAATGAAGAAATAGAATACATCTGTGAACCAAAGAAAGGACCTCTCCTTGGGGACAAAGACAATGATGATAGTAGAGAAGAACTGATCTATGCAGATCAGAATGAGAGAAATGTGTTGACATCATCTACACAGACAAGAGGAACTCATATTTTTGGGATTAATTATTTCTATGAGTGTAAATTTGCAGGTATGCAGCCTAAAGAATTTGAACCTGTGAAAGGAGAAAAGGCAAGACAAACAGGAAAGGAGATGCATAAGGACTTTCAAGACTTCAATTGGTGGAGGAATTTAAAAGGTATGGCTGAATGGTTATGTCTTATTTTAGTGGAAACTTATTGGATCATATTTGAAGGAAGTTTAGTATGGACAAAAGACCAATGGAAAATGGAAACAGGAAAGGAAACAAATGCATTGCATATTTATGAAGTGAAGAGAAGGAAAGCTGACACCGAGAACTTAGTTGAAGAAGGTAAGCCAAGGAAATCTTTGAAAAATCAAAGTCTTATCAGAGAAGAGGAAGAGGAATTATTGTCTTATTTGGACAAACTAAGTATTGGAGGAATTTGTGTAGAACAGGAAGGTATTCTACAAACTTATGATGAAGTTGCCAAGTATAGTCAAGAAATTTCAGTCCCAGAAGTTTTTTGTGATGATGAAGAAGAAATCAGAAATTTTGAGGAAGAATTTCTCAATAATTTAGTGAACTATCAGAATAGTTTAGAGGAGCATGAGGAGTTGATCATTGAGGCCTCGAATGAAGAGCCTTGCATTTTTGAAACTGACATGTTGTGTATGTTTTCAGGTTTGACAGGTGAGGAACAACGATTGGACAACATGCTTATGCATGTTGATGAAGAACTGAGATTACTGGAAGAAATGGCTGAAACAGAAAGACATTTTGAACATGTATTTAATAATTTTGAGAATGATGGTATTGACAAGGAAATTGTCATGATTAAAGGAGCTGAAGATAAACAAATGAAGGAGGAGTTATATGCAAATGACATGTTTATTGAATATGAAGAAATTGACATTTTGCTGAAAAGTTATTAGACAAATCTGAAGACATAGAGGGAAGAATTATCTTTGATGATAATGAAAGAGAGGTTGTAGAGTACAAACAACAGATTGTAAATGGCAAAGGCAAGGAAGATTTGGACAAAAATTATAATTTGTATGGAAAAGGAGAATGTACAACAGACAGATGTCAGTGGAGTTCAGTTAAAGACAAATGGTAAGAAGGAATTTGAGAAATTGTGGAAGATGAAATTAGATGAGGACAGGGACAGCAAGAAGAAGAAATTGACCACAGGAATTTGTATCAGCAAGAACAAGGGACAACATCAAATGAAGATTTGGAAATCTGGAGGAACATAAGTGACAGTGGTAGAAAAATTAAATCAACAGCATAATGAAAGTGATGACCAGTTACAAAGTAAAGTTTGGGATACTGGATGGACAACAGAAGAAACACATGACCAGGAGGTCATGGAAACTTTCATCTTCGGGAGTCTGATGCAGGAGCATCGGAATTAGCCGGAAATGTGGAGGATTGTCCACATGTTGTGGCTAATCACAGTAAAATTCATTGACGGGTTTGCCAAATTCGGGATTACTAGGAAGAATAAACTTCTCAATTAGTTTGTTATTGTAATAAGTGTGAGATTGCCTTATTTTAGAACAGAGATAAGGTTGTTAAACAAATGTGATCAAGAGTGATAAGATAAGAACTTTGTTGTTATGATCTTTCAGCAAAGCAGGAGATCCTGTGCGCTATTATTAGAAAATAAGCTCATCATAAAAATTTGGTGAGGCGAGAGCTTAGGGTTTTTTTAAGAGAGAAGGAGAGATAGTTAGGGGGATTTTGTGTGGAGCAGAAGCTCAAATTTGTAGCGAGGTGTGTGTGTAAAACAAAAAAATAGTGATCAGTCTCTGTGTAATTGGGCAAGAGCCGATACTCTGTTCCATTCATTGAATGCAATTGTGGTTTGTATGCTGATAGAGGTCAATTCTTGTGAATGAGACTTGAGACGAAGACCCTGTATTGATATTTTTTATGAATAGAATTTGTGTTGTGTGTGTATCATTTTCTGATGAGCGTGAACTTGAATATCAGTCTTTTTATTGTAAAAAAAAATGAAATGATAGCGCCCTGTGTGTGTTCTTATTTTAAATTGTAAAGAATCTCATTATTAAGTCAAACTCAGCATAGTGGGAATTGGCAAGTTGCAAAAGTCATTTAATATATGATTTGGTGTAATCATCTGTTGGAACCTTTAAACGAAATTAAATTTTATGTCAATCGATTTATCGGGTCTGTGTATAGCCTTCGTGTGGACCAGAGAGGGTTCATATCACAACGGATGACAATAGGAAATGGATGCGAAAAGTTGTAAAGTTGGTCGAAGTGAAATTGGATCCGAAGTAATATCGGGGCATATACAGGAAGAGGGGTTGTTTACCATTAAGATTTGGCAATTTCCGATCAGTAGTGTATCAGTGGATGCAAAGTGTCATGAAGAATGGTTAATGTGATATCGGATCCGATAACATAATATCGGAACTGTGCATCGCCGATTAGATCGGATCAGAAGGTGTTTCATATTTGCATTGGAGCAGAACTGTAGTAATGGTCTATAATTGTGGCATTCAAAACAATTGTGATTAGGTGTCTTTGGATAGTTATCATATCAGGAACGACGTAAATGCCCAAATTCCTATGTCATATTAAGATTTCAAGTTGAGTCAGATCAGTCAATCATATCCAGGTGGAAATCGATAATGTTTGGTTGCAAATAGCGATTTGCACTTATTGATCAATATTCACACCTCCGCAGACACAACCGATGACTTACCCGTCTCAAACCTATGGATCTCCAAGCTATGAAAATGAAGCAGTTGAGGCATTCCTGGCATCTGATCTTCCTGGTCTTAGCATGACGGATAATCAGAATGCTTGTGATATTATTGATGTGTTAATGTAGATGCTAAATCCTTTGGATCCTCACAGTAAGGAGGGCGTAAAGTAGGAAGTGGTAATAGATCTTGTAGAACAATGTTGTTATTACAAGCAGCGGGTGATGCATCTTGTGAATACAACTTTTGATGAGGAGCTTCTTTGTCAAGGTATTACATTGAACGAAGACCATTCCCATTCAATTGATGAAGTTATAGAACTCTGTTTCTGTGCAGAGTTCAGGGTATTACATTGAATGAAGACCATTCCCATTCAATTGATGAAGTTGCAGAACTTTGTTTCTGTGCAGAGTCAGAGAGCGACCACTGAAGGTGATTGTAATGGTCGATGTGTGGATATGATCGTTTGAAATGGTATTTGGGTTCAAATGACATTGAAATAGGTTCTGATCTAATATAAAGGGAGGTTATTGAATCAGTGATAAAGTGTCGGGTCTCGATGCAAGTGGTAGTCTGTAAATTTGTCAGGTATTGAGGTTTTATTTTTGGCAAAAGATGAGATGAAATTTTATATGCATGGCAAAGGTGTAGATTCTAGGTTTGGCGGGGTTACCCTGCATCAAAATGGCCATACATGAATGACTTTCTTAACGCAGTTGAATCCCAAAAGATGATATCTAATATATTCCACTGTGAAATAACCTCAATACTTAAAAACATAAGAGTGAAGGGGCTAAGTGGACTATTCAAAATTCATGAGAAATTAATGAGTTACGACTACCTCTAATGGAAATGGTCATACATGAATGACTTTCTTAATGCAGTTGAATCCCAAAATATGATATCTAATATAATGCACTACAAAAGACCCTCAATACTTAAAAACATAAGAGTGAAGGGGACTCTACTTGAATGGTTCATGAGGCACAATACTTGTTAAGGTTTTGCTAATGGTGTAGCAAGATAAGTGGGATTGACTATGGGGAAAACTCCATAGTTAAGCGCACTTGAGCCAGAGGCGATCTGGGATGGGTGAACTACCGGGAGGTCCTAGTTGCCGGGTGCAAGCCCTGAAAGTGATGACTGACACTATGTGATTCATTTCACTAGTTTCAATCCCACTTCTTCACCCTTGTGAGAATCACCCGATGCAATGAGTGCTAAGTGGACTATTCAAAAATCATGAGAAATTAGTCAGTTACAACTACCTCTCATGGAAATGGTCATACATGAATGACTTTCTTAACGCAGTTGAATCCCGAAAGATGATATCTAATATAATGCACTGTAAAAGACCCTCAATACTTAAATGTCATAGATCTATCAAACCATAAGTAAATTATTCAATATATAGTCATTTCAAGTCTCATAGATCTGATCCATTATCATAATCCTTGGTGCACACTTATTTTAGATCAAACCAATCATCAATAACCCAATACATGCACACTTAACATTTTGATCTCCATATCCTTATATGGCTTAGGCCTTAGTGTTATGTCGATGGTATTATTTAACGAGATCAAATATTCATTGTTGCAATCATTATTATGGGCCAATACCATGGTAACGACCCCTGGTATTGATAATAATATGGTGCAGAAACTATATGTGACTTTTCTTCACCATAACCTCATATGTACGCAACCTTTGTTCACAAGACGCTTGTATACTTCTTAAAACGTCACCTTTATCCTTCCTCTATCTCTGAATTTATATCCCTTTGTCGAAACACTATCACATATGTATTGGCTTATATACTTATCTGGCTATCATCATGTTGACATCTTTATCAAGTAGTTCTCTATCAAGGACAACACATTAGTCATAATTCCAACAATCAAGAATAGCTATGGTGCACTTTTGAGTCATAGTGCACTTTCTACTCACAAAAATGACACTTATGTGTTGTGATTGCCCATGATTTCCTTGATGCATTTGGAGAATGATTGTGAACAAGAATTTTGATGTATATTTCTTATTATTTGGTCTTGTTTGAGTTGTATTGATGAGTTGATATGTATAACACTTGATATTTCTCCTAACTTATTGTGTTTTCCCATGTTTTACCCATCCTTAATTAGTAATTTTTATAACCTTTCAACTCCTCTAGGAAAGGAAGAGTGTACTATGCACTGTTATACCCTAGCAGTGACCCTCCTTGTTAGCTAGAACTATTCATTGTGCCATCTTGAGCCTCTTGTCTCTCTCCTGTATATTTCACAATTCTATCGGTAATACTCTTCTCCATGCTGCTTACTCTTCCTCCCTGAACCAAACATGCCTCTGCCACCTAGTGTATCATATTACACACTTTTAGTGGGCATTGATTCCCCTCCTTGTGCCCCAGGACTATGCCCTATTCCCTCCTTATAGTCTTGGCCTTCCTCCCTAGCGCATGGCACAGTCCTAATGAACAGTCCTTGTATCCTTGCCTCTTGTAATTGTACCATACGCTCGTATTGCCTCCTCCTCTTCCAAAACTATGCCTGGTGCAATCTTGGTGAGAATTGCATGCTTCCCTTATCTCCTAAAAGTGCGCTTTGCACCCAGAAATATCTCTCTCTCTCTCCCCCTAGTGCACTATTGAGCCACAGACAGTACATTGCAAGTATCATCATAGAGTAGGATTTTTTTGTGCTAACATTTGGTTTCCATGAGTTATCAAGGCCTGCAAGTGTTCTCAATAATCTTGGAAAATTTGTTTGAGAATATTTATCAAGAGAAGCAGTCCAAGAATGAATTCTTGAAGATAAAGGCACAAAGGCACCATGTTGCAATATTTGAAGGAATATTGGATTCCTGATGAACAAAATGACCCATGAAGACTCCATGATCTCTCCAAACTCCATGATCTCTCCAGAGACTTTGGAGGGATAAAAAAATATCAATGCAAGGCTTGTTACTAGTGTTGAATACATAGTGGTAGTGTTGTCACTTCTCAAATAACTTCATGTTACAAGTCATCGGTGTCCAATTCATCAATGTCAAATGACTTGTCTTGTTATGTAATTTTGGAAAATATTGTAAATATAAATATGTGGAATCCCAAGAGTCATATATGGAAAAAAGAGTCATTAGAAAAAGTCTAAAGGTCATACTATAATTCCAAGAATCGTGAGGGTAATTCAAGATTCATGGGGATATGAAAGGTCATCCCTCTTGCTATAAAAGAAGCCTCATGACTCAAGAAAAGGACTTATCACCTTGGCTTCTCTGACTATGCATTAGAGAAAGTGATGTCTTAACGCTCCACTATTGGAGCTATTGGTGTCTCATTGTAACTATGTATCTTGAACTTTTTCTTAATATTGAAGCTCATTGAGGCAACACACTTTCATGCATATATCATGAATGTTGTAAGATTGTTCTTTATATGTTTGCGGTATGTGTTTATGTTCTCATGTACTAAATAAATTGAACTATTTCATTGCCTTTGGTGTTCATCTTTTTGAATGTGTGTTGTATTTTCTTGAACGATCATTATATCTATGAGAACTAGTTCACTATATGATTCATGATTATTTCATATGTATTTGTGTGTGCCTTTATTAGAATAGCAGTTCTACTTCTCTTCAAAAGAATCACTTTATTTTCCCTCCCAATGACATAACCTTGATACATCTTGCAATTGAACATTTCACAAAGCTTTCACAAAGATTACTTACTTGCTCATTTGAAAGTACATGTGCGCTGCTCTCTTATGCTAACTATTGCAACCAAGGAAGATCCTTAAGATAATGGAAGTCATGCCATATTCTAGATGGGGCGCCTATACCAAATTGTGTGAGGAATAATTGGGACTTCATATTGGGGATACCACCTATGTATTGGCATTATATAGAATCGTCAACATAACCATTCATCGGTTAGTGTTGATTTTTTCCTTTTGGAGAGTAGGACTTATTGACTACGAAATGTTGGAGAATATTTCCAATCTTTTTAGGCCAGAACTTATTAGTGTTAGTGCTACTGCATATCCTTAATACTTTGAATACTCTCGAATGAGAGATATTATAGCTAGGAACTTCTATAAAACCTTAAAAATATATTATTTAAAATTTCTCTTTCCAAAAATGTATTTTCAACATAACTTTATTGATGCATTCTTTTTTCTTTTTTTGAAAGAAACAACTATGTTATATTACTTCCGAAAAAAAAAAAAAAAGGCAAGGATTCCTTGATACAAAAATATTGAAAAAGAAAGAAGTTCCCATAGAGAAAATTCATTTTCCTTTTTGATAACTGGATCGTAGAGATAATAGTAAACAGAGTTGTATGAAAAATTTATAACTCAAAACTTATAACTCATATAAAAGAGGCATTTAACCCTATCATCAGATGATTATGAAATAAGCAAGTAGATAGAAGAAAAGATAACATATATGAACATATATAAGCTTCACAATTTTCTCATTCTTACATCATTCATTGGAAGAAATTATTTCAATCAAAAGGATTTTGACAAATAAGCAACATGAATTTGAAAGAGATCATAAATCATAAGGCAAGCACGTTACAACTTACTACAAATGTATCTCATAATCACCAAAATTGTAGCACAATATTTCATCTTCATTCAAACGGTAGAAAACATGATAAATAAGGATTACACAATCTGACTTTCAAATCACATGGATCGCTCATAATGAGATACAATTCCAAAACTATTATTTTCCCATATAAAACAAAAAAATATCCCTATTCTCGAACCCTTTTCTCCTTACAACATACAACACATATAGAAAATGCATATTCTTTACTTACAATAACCTTTGAACCGAATGTATAAATTTCAACACACAAGAATATCAAAATAGAGTAGAAGATAATAGACTCCTGAAATTTTGTATTAGTTTTGCAATTACACAACATCCTGAAATCTTTGAAAAATGGAAACAATGTTTTTAATGGTGTTGATAGAACATGAGTATCTTTGTGGAGAACCTAGAACCCCAATTTGTTTAGCATGATGATAATGGGACCTTGTTAGCATATTTTTTAAATTGATTCCATTGTTAATCCATTGGCATACTACATGAAGAAATTTCTCTTGTAACAACATCTAGATTAGTGTAGTACATGTAGGAGAGAGGGAAAATGATGGAAATGATGAACTTCAACCATGTCAAATGTTAAAATATATACTTTTCTCTATTAGTGTTGTCCCACTTAACTATTTTTTTAAACATTCAAATCCTAAATCATCATTCCTTCTTTTAGTAAGAAATTCCAAACAAATTTCTTCCATTAACAATATTCCATGATCATCCAAAAAACTAGGAAGACCATCTTCAAATAGGTTTTGAAAATATCCTTTAAATTTGTTTATTTCTTCTATTGCTTGTTGTACCTTATTCATTACACTATCAGTGTATGATGATTTTTTAACAACCTTTTTAGCTAATACAATAATCCATGTCCTATTATATACAACTATTGTATATAATTTCATCTTAGTTCTACCATTCAAGAAAGATATTATTTATGCAACTAACTTTGGTCTTGTTCCCATTACATTGACAATTGTTCCTACCTTTTATATACTTGTTGCAGCCAAAGATTGTTCCTCTTCTACCATAACAAGATAATCCCAAAATTTAGCCACTTCTTGAGTGATCCAGTCCCATAAGATATGTTTGGAAACTTTGAGGGGGCCTCTTCCTGTAAGTCATTGCTTTTGGGAGGTCACAATTTCCCCAAGATTCATAACTTCATATTTCAATTATCAATAGCAACATCCTTCTCTGTAATTGAATTTTGTAGTTCCAAGATTTGTTTTTTCCTTTATAGCATTTGTTTCATTCCTTGAACAAATATCAACATCCCTTGCATCTATGTCTATGAGGGCTTTTACCAATTCTTCTGAAGTATCATGAGTGGTCTCAGTTCCCATAGGATCTTTGATTTTCCCTTTCTATTCAAGCCTTCTTTCTAACAAATTTACTTGCAATGATAACTAAACATTTTGACCAATAACCTCATCAAGCTTCTTCTGAATATCATCTTTCTCTTCTATAACAATTTTCAATTCATCAGTTTGTACATGCTTCCCTACTGGTATTTTCAATTTGTCCTTCAACATTTTAATTTATGCATCTTTCTTCTTGACTATGGAATATATTGGATTTGGATCATTTGGGTCAAATCCCAAATCCAAAACTCTTTGTTGCAATTCAAATGAAGTTAGTTGCCATGCTCTACATTCCATTTTTTCCTACTTTAATTGTGTCTCGATTTTATTTTTAGTTACTAGTAGTCTATCCCTTTCTACAACACCCTTGAGATAATGAGTATTTACAATTTCATCTATTTGTTTAGCCAAATCTATTTTATTTCTTGGATGAATTTGATCCAATTCAAGGCTAATCTCAACAACAACATAATTTTCATGGTTTTTTCTTCTTTTTTTCTTTGTTTGTAATAATGATAACTTAAAAACATTGATTTCATGATTTAGATCTGAAATTAATAAAAGTCTCCCTTTATCACTTACTTAAGATTGCAATTATTTCCTGTAATCAATAGCTCATTTTTATCGCTCCATATTTTATTATCAAACAGTGATGTAACAACCATGTGTTAAAGTTCATGTAATAAACGTAATAAAGGGAAAATAAGACCAAGGCCATGGGACACGTTTTCCAAGCTAAATGCTAGGAAAAACATCCTAGTAGGTGTTCATTCAGTTTATGGCTAAGGAAATTGGCAAAGGATTTGAAAAGGTAAATAGGGATTAATTGGAATTTTATTTATGAAATTAATGGAAAATAGGAGAAAAGGAATATGAAAGGTCACAAGTTGCATGTGTGGAGGAAATTAAAGGAAAAATAGAAAAAAATGAAGAAAATGGAGACCTCAACGATAAAAAGGCTTCTGACGATCAATTCACAACTTTTGACAGTGTTTTTGATAGTTTTGGGTTGGAGCTCTCTCTCTATTTTTTCTCTCTTGTACTCTTGCACACTTAGAGCATTCTTGGAGCACTTTAGCATTGGAGAACAGAAGGCAAAGGAAGGACAAGAAAGAAAAGGAAGGCCAAGAAAGAAAAGGAAAACAAGGATCAAGCAAGGAAGAGTTGGATCAAGCACCTACAACAAGATTACTTGCAAGTATTGAATTGCAAGTATGATTTCCTTGCTAGTTTTGGCATGCATAGTACATGCATGTGTGTATTTGGTTCTATTATTGTCATTGGCATGGGTTTTCTAAGTGCAAAAATGGTTTTAGAAATGCCCTTCCATTTCCAGATAGCCATGGTGTGATGGGGTTCTTTCATTGGGTTGAGCTTCTGATTTCCAGATGGTTTTGGAACTAGGTGAGGTAGTCTCAAGAAAATTCCCAAGGACCTAGGAATATCTTGACCGGTAATGGTGAGATTATGGTAAATCATGAGGGTGGAGATGGAAAAATTCCTCAAGGTATTGGTGAATAAATCTGGAGGCATCCAAGCATGTTTAGGGCCTAGTGATCCCTTGACCAGTTTTGGGAGGAGTGCAGTAAAGCCTGTTAGTGTATGTTTTTTGTTTGGGCCTAGGAATTCTTTGACCCGTAATGGTCGAATTGCAGTAAATCCTAGTTTTGTAGGTGCTTGTTTCGGGCCTAAGAGTCCCTTGACTAGTTTTGGTAGGATTGGCGTAAAGCCTGAGGAAGCCCTAGTTATTTTGTTGTGAGTCTCACATTCATGCTTAGAATATGGCACGAGGATGATTGGCTGAAAGAAATATTTGGTTAAGCCTAATCTATGTTTGGGTGGTACGTGGAAGTCCCTGACTTGGTTGGATTTTTCATATGTTGATAAGAGTTATTTTCCTCTTGTATTTTATGATTATATGTGCTTTTTATGATGTGTCTTTGATGGTTATTCTATCATGGTTATTATTCTGGTTATATGTTGGTTATAAGCATGGTTTTATGACAGATTCTAGTATGGTTATTATCATGTTTTGATTGGAAAATGATTTGTTATTGAATGCATGACCTAATAGATGTTATTGTAGATATAGTGAGAGGGCATTAGACCATCTTGATTATTTTCAGATGAGTATGAGACCCCTATGTTTAGATATGCATTTATGACCTGTAGATTACATGTTCACAATGTGTTTGACAAAATGACTGTCATGGTTAGGCCTAGTGAGTTGAATTCTTTGAGAAAATTTTGTATGAATTTATTTGTCTTGATGTCAATCATTATTTTGGAAAGTCTTATCTATTCTAGACAGAGGTTTGGATACTAGCCATGAAAAGGTGGCTCAGATTCTAGGGTTGCATGCTCAAAACTGGGAAATGTACACTGCAGTCACTAGGAGGTATGGTTATCCATGTGACTAGAGGGTTATAGTCATTGGATTTTCTTATTATGAAAGCGACATGGAGTCCACATCACTAAAAAGGTAAGTTAGATATGGATTTTGGCACCTAGAGTGGTTTTTTAACTCCTGAGGAAGGTCAGTAAAGTTTTAGTTTGTCAATTCCACTTCCTTAACTATACTTAGGGGGTTGAGTCATGTCATAATAGCCCTCATCTCATGTTTACCATGGCAAGTGGGTGAAAGTGGGTAAATGTGGGAGGTGTGGTAGCAGATTGGTATGAGAGCATGGTTTAATACTTGGACTGGATGGGCAGAGTTTTTTTTCCATGCATGCATGTTAGTGTCTATATGGTTGTTATGCATCCATTGTCATGGTTATGGTTGTCATGCATAAGGTCATGGTATGTATTTGGTATTGTCATGCATGGTAATCGAGATGGTGATTGAGATGATGTTGGTATATTGAATTGTGTTAACCTGGACTAATTTTGTAGACGAGATAGCCTCCCCTGAACTTCACTAAGGTATGTTGATTATGTTTATATTTTGGTTTAGACTACATGGTATACTTGCAGGAAGAAGAAGATCAAAGATGACTATCAAAATGGTGGATTACAGTTCAAAAGACTCCCCTTACAAATGAGATGAGAAGCCAAGAGGTGAGTACTCTCCGTACATAGAAAACACCTTGAGAATTTTAAAGGAAAGGATAAGAAGTTTCAAAGAAGATAATGACAAGGTCATTCAGTGACAAGATATACTTTCCAGGGCACAAGAGAAATAAGAAAAGTTTAATGAGGTCATCCTTCAGAGTTTGTCAAATTTTCATAGACAGGGAAAATCACAGATCAATTATTGAAAGTAGGACAGGACTAATGGGGCATATGTTAGAAGTTCTCATGGTGGTCGTAGGTCAGATAGGGATGACATGGTCATAGATGGAAGGTTCTTAGATACACCTAATAGGAGAGGTAGTGGACATGTATTCTACTCTAGTGTTGGCTTGGACAGGTATCATGGTCATCATTGTTATCATCCTTACAGGAGGAGTGACAACAGATATTTTCTAGATGAGTTCAAGAAATCCAAGCCACCTACATTCGATGGAGAGTTGAAGAAACCAGAATAAGTAGAGGCATGGTTTCTTGGGATGAAGAAGTTATTTGAGTTGCATGATTACATAGAGAACATGAAGGCCATGATAGTTATTTTTAGTCTCAAAGGGAAAGCAAACATCTAGTGGGAAGACGTGAAGAATTTCAGAGGCATCAGCACAAAGGAGTTGATTTGGCATGAATTCAAGAGACTTTTCAAGAAGAAGTACTTGTCAGAGAGGTATTATGACATAAAATCCAAGGAGTTCTATGAAATGAAGATGGGATCAATGATAGATGAGGAATACATGACTAAGTTCTTGGAGTTGTTTAGGTATGTTCCATATATTAAGCATAAGAAGGAAAAAGTTTAGATATTTTTTAGTGGATTACCATTAGCATTTAAGGATCATATTGAGTATGATGAGCCTCGATTGCTAGAAGAATTAATTGGGAAGTTGAAGAACTGTTATGAGAAATAAAAGTGAAAGACCAATTAAAAGAAAGGTTAGAAAGAGAATGACAAGGCTAAAGATAAATGTCCACTAAAGTGAACAAGACCTCAAGATGCAGGTGAGACACAGAATGTTGCTCCATACAAGAAGTTTAATGCAGTAGAGAATGGACATGGACCTTAGCCTGGAGAGAAGTAGAATAGAGGTGATGGTAGGAGACAGTTACAGTGTTGGATATTTGGAAATTAGTATCTAAAGAAGGATTTTCCATCATATCATGGTGGTAGGCCTCATACCTAGAATGCTCAGGAGGCACAGACAATTGGGGATGTTGGACAGCGCATTCCTTGGATCTATGTAGCATTGGATAATAGGAAGGTGGATCATCAAGCATCTATTATCGAGATGGATGGTAAGATTTTTGATCAAGTTGCTTATGTTTTGATTGACCCTGGATCTAATTATAGTTATGTTAGCCTTGACTTGGTGGATAAGTGTGGTTTGAGAAAATAAGTGCATGTAGAGTCTTCGTTAGTGCAGATGGCTATAGGTACTAAGAAAATAGTTCATCATTGGGTAAGAGATTTTGTATTTGAGTTGAATGGCACACCTACATCAACACATCTGAATGTGCTTCCATTGGGTTCATACAATATGCTTCTAGGTATGGATTGGTTGTATCTTCATGAGACTAAGGTGGATTGTTATGAAAAGGCTATTGAGTGCCTAGATGACAATGGAGAATAGAGAATCTTACAAAGTAAGAAGAATGCTACATCAGTTAGAATGGTTACAGGTATGTAGGAAAAGCGTAGTTGCAGGAAAGGATGTGTATTGTTTGTAGTTCATTTTTCCAATGATAAGGTAAGGATGTTGGAGATGTGGAAGTGGTATCCATTTTTGCAGCAGTTTCAAGATGTATTCTTGTAAATATTTCAGAGTTACCTCCTCACAGGGAAGTGGACTTCTCTATTGAGTTGGTACCAAGAGAAGCACCAGCATCAAAGGCACCTTACATGATGAGCACTCCAGAGCTAGTGGAATTGAAGTTGCAGTTGAAGTAAATGCTTGACAAGGGATACATTAGGCCAAGTGTTTTTCCTTGGGGTGCACTGGTATTGTTTGTGAAGAAGAAGGATGGTACTCTTACATTGTCTATTGATTACATGCAATTTAACAAGGTGATGATCAAGAACAGGTATTTGTTTTTGAGGATTGATGATTTTTTTTATCAATTGAAGGGAGAAACAATGTTCTCGAAGATTGATTTGAGATCAGTATATCATCATGTATGCATCAAAGAAGAGGACATCTACAAGATTTATTTTCAAACCACATATGGGCATTATGATTTTGTAGTAGTTCCTTTTGGTTTGACTAACACTCCAACTTTTCTCATGTGTTTGATGAATAGTTTGTTGTGTTCTTATTTGGACAAGTTTGTGATTATATTCATTGATGATATATTAATATATTCTAAGAATGAGGAAGAGCATGTTGAGCACTTAGTAAAAGTATTGAGATTTATAAGAGAGAATCAGTTGTATGCTAAGCTTAGTAAATACAATTTCTTTCAAACATAGGTACATTACTTGGGGCATGTAGTTTCCATGGAAGGCATAGCAATGGATCTGGAAACGATCAGAGCTATCATGGAATGGGAAGCTCCTAGAAATATGGATGAGGTCAAATCATTCATGGGGTTAGCTAGCTACTACAAGAGGTTCATCAGTAAATTCTCATGGATTTCCTATCCTATTACATCATTACAGAGGAATGTGCAACTAGTTTTGAGTAGTTGAAGTAGTTATTGACATATCCTCCAGTTCTCAATATTGCAGACCCAGATAAATAATTCATGGTATGTACAAATTATTGGAAGAGAAGACTTAGTGGAGTTATGGTCTAAGAAGTGCAGGTGGTATGCTACGAATCAAGGGAAATGAATGAGCACAAGGAAAACTATGTGACACATGATCTTGAGTTGGCAACGATGATTCATGCATTGAAGATGTGGACACACTATCTTCTTGGTAGGAGGTTTGTGTTGATGAGTGATCACAGTGGGCTCAAATATTTCTTTAACCAACCTAATATGAATCCCAGGAAAGCTAGATGGTCGGCCACACTCAGTGAGTTTAACTTTGAGATCAGGTACATTAAAGGAAATGAGAACAGGCTTGTAGGTGCTCTTAGTATAAGAGTGCAGGTAAATCATATAGCATCTATGAGTTCGTATAGGAAAAATTTACAAGATCTAATATTATAGGTAGGACAACATGATAACAGGTATAGGGAGCTTTGGCACAGGTTACAACAGTAGGGTACAAGTGATCAAGATGTGGATTATCATATCTCGGCAGATAGTTTGGTGAGATTTATGGATAGGATCTATGTGTCGGACAACAGTGAACTAAAGAATCTTATCTTGAGGGAATTTCATGTTAATCCATATTCAAGTCATCTGAGATATAAGAAGATCTTGAAAGTGGTTAATAAATTCTACTACTGGCCATATTTTAAGAAAAAGGTAATTGAGTTTGTCACAAGGTGCTTGGATTGTCAGTAGGTAAAAGCATAGTGTAAACATCCAAGTGGTCTACTTCAGCTAATTCTAATTCCAGAGTGGAAATGGGAGGCCATTTCTATGGATTTCATTACAGGTTTTTTGAGGACATCTAGACAAAATTATTCCATCATGGTTGTGGTTGACAAGTTCACTAAGGTAACTCACTTCATAGTGGTTAAGTATACTTTTTGATCTAGTGAAGTAGCACAGATATTCATCAAGGAGATAGTGAGGTTGCATGGTGTTCCAAAGAATATTGTGTCAGATAGAGACACCAAATTCACTTCCAGGTTTTGAAAGGAATTAGTTGCAAGTTTGGGTATAAAATTTTCCTTAAGTACAACTTATCATTCATAGATAGATGGAAATACAAAGAGGGTCAAAAGTATTTTGGAGGACATGTTGAGAATGTATGTTATGCACTAGCAGAGGAGGTAGGAGGAGTATCTTCCACTAGTTGAGTTGGCGTACAACAATGGGTATCTAGAGTCACTAAGGATGCATCCATTTGAGGCACTTTATGGGTGAAGTTGTAATACTCCCTTCAGTTGGAGTGATCTAGTGAACATGGTACTAATAGGATCGTATATGTTAGCATAGATGGAATAACAAAATGCAGGTTATCAAGAAGAATCTAAAGGCAACACAAAATAGACAGAAAAGTTGTGTAGATCAACAAAGGTTATTTAAATATTTTCAGGTTGGGGAACATGTATAATTGTGAATCAAGCCCAGGAAGATATACTTGAGGATTGGATCATGTGAAAATCCAACACCTCGGTATTTCAAGATCCTTGAGAAGATTGGACCAGTGGCCTACATACTTGAACTACCTATGACAATGAAAGTCCATGATAGTTTCCATGTTTCATTGCTTAAAAGATATCTGAAAGATTTTGAGCATGTGATTGATTATTATTTATTATTGGTGGATCCAAAAGGAGAATTCTAGCCCGAACCTCAATGCATTTTGCAATGGAAACATCTCATGCTCTGGAATTGAGAAATCAAGCAAGTTAGATTGTAGTGGAAGCACTTTGAGTTTGATTAAGCTACATGAGAGATGGTTGATCAGATGTGGGATATGTATCCTTCATTGGTTTCCAGTTGAGGAAAATGAGTTTTGGAATATGTACATATGTATGTATGGGTGTTATTATAAATACCACAATGAGATATCTTATAACCTCTAATAAGTGGTATGGTTGTCATATTGTTATGTTTGTCATGTTGGTTTTTATTTTCAGCAAGTTCATTGTAAATATTGCATCAAGTTATGTTATAAAGCTCCATGGATAGAAAGTTTTGGTCTTTAGTGATATTGCTAGTTGTAGGTGTCATAGAACATTGAGGAAGGTGTTCTCCTAAGGGGGAGGGGTCTGTAACAAATTCGGGTTAAAGTTCATGTAATAAAGTTAATAAAGGAAAAATAAGACCAAGGTCATTGGACACGTATTTCGAGTTGAATGTTGTGAAAAACATCCTAGTGGGTGTTGATTTGGTTTATTACAGCTAAGGAAATTGGCAAAGGCATTGGAAAAGGCTTTGAAAAGACAAAGAGGCATTAATTGGCATTTTATTTATGAAAATAATGGAAAATAGGAGAAAAGGAAGGTGAAAGGTCATAGGATGCATGTGTAGAATAAATTGAAGGAAAAGTAGAGGAAATGGAAGAAAATGGAGGCCTCAAGGATAAAAGGGATTTTGAGGATCAATTCACAGCTTTTGACGGTCTATTTGACAGTTTTGGGTTGAAGCTCTCTCTCTCTATTCTCTCTCTCATATTATTGCACAGAAAACATTCTTGTAGCACTATAGAATTGGACAAAGGAAGGAAAAGGAAGAACAAGAAAGCAAAGGAAAGAAAGGATCAAGAAAGGAAGAGATGGATCAAATGGCTACAATGGGATTACAGGCATGTATCGAATTACAAGTGTGATTTCCTTGCTAGTTTTGGCATGCATGTGTGTATTTAGTTCTCTTTTTTTCATTGGCGTGGGTTTTCCAGGTGTGACATTGGTTTTAGCCTTTCCTTTCCATTTCCTAATAGCCATGGTGTGATGGGGTTCTTTCATTAGGTTGAGCTTTGGATTGTCAAATGGTTTTTGAACTGAGTGAGGTGGTCTCAGGAAAATTCCCAAGGGCCTAGGAATCTCTTGACTGGTAATGGTGGGATTTGGATAAATCCTAAGGTTGGAGACAGGAAAATTCATCAAGGTGTTGGTGAAGAAGTCTGGAGGCATCCAAGCTTGTTTAGGGCCTAGTGATCCCTTGATCAGTTTTGGCGAGGTTGCAATAAAGCCTGGTAGTGTTTTTTTTTTTTTTGGGCCTAGGAATGTCTTGACTAGTAATGGTGGGGTTACAGTAAAGCCTGGTTGTCTAGGTGCTTGTTTTGGGCCTAGGAGTCGCTTGACCAGTTTTGGTGAGATTGCAGTAAAGCCTGAGGAAGCCCTGGTTTTTTTTTGTGAGTCCCATATTCATGATTGGAATATGGCACAGGGGTGATTGGATGAAAGAAATATTTGGTTCAGCCCAACCTATTGTCAAATGGTACATGGAAATCCTTGACTTGGTTGGCTTTTACATATGTTAATAAGAGTTATTCTCCTCTTTTATTTTATGAGTATATGTACTTGCTATGATGAGGCTTTGATGGATATCCTATCATGGTTATTATTATTGTTATATGTTTGTTATAAGCATGGTTTTATGACAGATTCTATTATGGATCTTATCATGTTTTGATTGGTAAATGATTGGTTATTGAATGCATGACCTAATAAATGTTATTGCATCTATGGTGAGAGGGCCTTAGACCTTCTTAATGATTTCTAGATAAGTATGAGACCCCTATGTTTAGATATGAATTTATGACCTATAGATTACATGTTCACAATGTGTTTGATGAAATGAATGTCATGGTTAGGCCTGGTTAGTTCAAGTATTTGAGAAAATTTCATATGAATGTCTTTGTCTTCATGTCAATCATTGTTCTAGAAAGTCTTATCAAGTTTTGGGCAGAGGTCTGGATACTAGCCCTGAAAAAGTGGCTTAGATTCTGGAGCCGCATGCTTAGAATTGGGAAATCTAGACTACAACCACTAAGAGGCAGGTTTATCCATGTGACTTGAGGGTTACAACCACTGGCTTGCCTTGTTATGCTAGTGACTCGGAGTCTAGGTCATTACAAAGACAAGTTAGCTCAGGTTTTGAGCACCTAGAGTGGTTGTTTAGCTCCTAGGGGTCTTGTAGCTCTTGAGGAAGGTCATTAAAGTTTTTTTTTATCAATTCCACTTCCTTAATTGTACTTATGAGGTTGAGTCATGCCATATTATCCCTCAACTCATGTTTATTGTCGCAGGTTGGTGAAAGTGGGTAAATGTGGGAGGGGTGGTTACAAGTGATATGTCAATTCCATATTTTCCTTCACCTGGGATTACTTGGTTGTACTAGGTTGAACTATGATTTTTCAGTATATGTTACTTGCGGGCTATTTCATATACCTATGGAGGCTATGTAGTTCTTATGTCAAAAAAATATATGATTTCCATATTTCTCCTTCTTCCTATTTTTCAATGTCCCTTACTTCTCATTTTGAATAATGTAGAAACCATTGAATGTGTGAATTTATTCTCATGAATAGAGTTGCTAGTTGATTTTAATTCACTACATGATTATTCTTGCTTTCACTGTATTTGATAAGTCATGCTTTTAGTTAGCTAGTAAAAGTAATGAATTGTTAGCTAGTGATGAATTGTTAAATACAAATTAGGTTCCCAAATGCCATTTTTGTTGTTTTGGCATGTAATAGGGACTTCTTGAATCGAAATTTGAAACTATTCTTTTATATTGCTACCTTTTTCTTGAAAAAATTGCCTTTGTTTTCTCTTTTGATATTTGTGCGTAGTTAATTCATGCCTATGAATTCAAAGTTTGTTTTTTTCTAAAACTTACCTGCATTACAACATTTAAATCTAGTCATGTATGGTTTAACATGAGTGATGGCCTCACTAATGCGTATATACTTGTGCTTATGTACATAGGAATATTATCAACATTAGTCTCAACAACCTGTAGATAACATATCCAGGTAGGTAGATTCACAGTATGGCTATCAGTAGCCATATTAGCAACAGATACAACAACCATATCATCATCAAATGCAGCAACAACATTCGACACTCCAATCACTATATCATGTTGGTAAAGAAACTCCTTTCTATAGTTTGGAATTATGCAACAGTTTTACTAGTATTTGAAATTTCACTCTCCATTGTTTGTAGTCAATGTTATATCTTATACCAAATATGTAAATAAAAAAATATTCAATAGTTAATGTCATTGAAATGTTCACATAATTTTTCTTATTTCATAGAATGGTGTCTGATTATTTTAATCAAATATGTAGTTGGACAACATTCGCAGCAACCATATGGATAGACTTATGCATAACCAACACAAAATTATGTACAATCTCAACAACAAAAACCACAACGGGGCTAAATTAAGCCCATTTTTATTATTTTAGAAATCTATTTATCTGAATAAAATATCGTGTGGTATATGAACTTTAAACTACTGACAAGGGTCGTGATTATATTTATCTTTTGACTTTCTAATGTATCCTCATAATACTTCATACTATCAACAACAAGCCAACCAACTGGAACCTATATTGTTAATGATTTTAGCCATTGTGCCTAACGTTATTGCAATATGATGGATTGATTATATCGTAGGAAAATAATCTATTTGTTATGGTAGCTTCCTAGAAGATATTGATCATTTTTTTTATTTATGCTATCAATTCTCAAAGATGAAGATACCCACTACTAAGTTTTCTTGACTATGGCCTAAAATTTTCTATGTTTGTGCAGACCAACTTCTCTTTCTATTTTATGCTTTCTATAATAGATGGTACTTGCCTAATGGTTATTTTGTTTTCACTTGATGTGGCCTTGTGGCACATTTTTCTCTTCATAATTTAGTGTCTTAGCTAATAGAAATGTTTTTCTTGTGGTAGTTGCTTTAAGAAACCTTTTCTTTTTTTAAATGGCTTATATTGAAGGTTTTAACCCCGTACAGAAATTACCTGCATACGAATTCTAAATCACAAGAAAATAAAAAATGCGAGAGCATAACCCATAAAACACATATACACAGAGATTTCCCACTGGATCTCAAAACCGAGACTACCAGCTTGATTTTTCATTATATTCCTTTCAATGTTACAATACATATTTATACATGCCGAAGCATCCAATACCATGGACCGAAAACCATCGAATCCAAAACCATGGACCGAAAACCATAGGTAGGTTCGCCCAACCTAATATAGGGTCCAAAAAAAAAAAATTCAGGGCGCTGCCCTGAACCCCGTACAGGGGGGCTCCGCCCCCCCTCTAACCCCCCGGTTCACTATGTAGGTTAGTCGTGGAAAGAATATAACACAACCCAACATATATATGTTTCATCATAGTAATTGTTAAAGGAGGCATTTTATTTTGAAATGATTGATTTTATATTCTTGTTCTTGTTTGTGTAGAGATACATGTATTGTGGAATGTGACCTGCTATGTTCCTATACCAATAGGTGTCATATATCATGATTGACTTGGTTTAGCTCTCGAATATGTACATACCTTTGCTTTCTGCAAATGTTTTCCATATTTGTAAAAAATCAAAAAATTAAAAAATGTAAAGAGAGTATGCCCTAAAAGAAAAATCAAAGGGAAAAAAGAATGAAAAGGCCAGAAAGAATAAAAAATGAACCCCAAGAAAAATAAAAAGACCGTGAAAGTGTGCAAGTCAAAATGCCACTACTATTTCACTTTTTGTACAATAATGATTGCGTGCAACTTGTTACTTATGCCACAATCCATGGTAACCAAATAGTTTAATCTTAGTTATTCCATGTTTTGAATTTCATGCTTAGAGATAGAGAATAAAGTCTGACCAAACTGTTTAATCTTGGCAGATACGTAGATATAGTAGAGTAAATAAAAGGACCTCAACAGTTTAATCTGAGCCCTTGGATGTAATAAGGTTAGAGTTAGTTAGAATACCATTGTAAAAGAAAAGAAAAGGTTTTGATAAGGGTTTGCCAGTTTAAGTGCACCCTAATAAAAGAAGAAAAAATGGTAGGATAAGTAGGTAGGGTAAGTAGATGAATGGTTGCAGAATTATGTATGATGAATGATTATCCAGATATCAAGTCATATACTTTCATCATCAAAAGCAATTAAAGATATGGATGACAATGAAGACATTTACATCATAGACAAAAGTCAAAATAATTAACCTCCTCACTTATCTTTTCCCTAAATTTTACTAATTTCCCATAAGTACTAAAGGCACCAACAACCTGAAGGTTAAAGGGGCTCAGAGCATTTCTCTGACTTCTGGAGTGACTGGATCCTCATTCCAATAAATTTTAAGGCCTAAGTGCTAAAGCCCCTTCATCAAAATTCACCCCTTCCATAATTCATTCACTCCCTTCAAATCCATTTCCAAGGTAAAATCACTCTTTACTTGGGAAAAATAAATGGTTCTTTATAAAAACCTCCCCAAACACATTTTATCCTAAGTCATAATGTTGGACGATGAATGTATTTTCGGAAACATTTACTTAACACTTTTTATTTTCCCATGGCCATATTAACTTTTAATTCTTATTATTTATTTAACTCCCAAAACAAATTACCATTCCCCGTATTATTATTAATAAAAATCCCAAAATAAATAAATATCCCTTTCTGATGGTTTGAAAAATAAACCATAAATAAAGTTAATTAAGTAGGAGTAATTAATTGAACCACAATTAATTAAAAGCCAAAACCCCTCGACACGTTAAAAAAGGGTTTAAGTAGTCACCTGGATTAATTAATAGCCTCTCCACCAATACAATAACCCCCGATATCATTAAAATTATTAATCCTTCATTCGTCCATTCATATCATCCAGGATAAACCACAGCCTTGGATAAACAGTCTTAATACTAGTCATAAGACCTGTTTACTCCGATATTGTTATCAGGTCTATTCAAACATAGATGGAAAATAAAACATACAGTTAAAAGATAAGCAAAGGGAACCATGGAATTAAAAGGATTTACTGTTGAAACAGATAGCAAAAACCTAAAATATATAGTGAAGTTAAAAGGACACAGTAAAGAACAGTCAAAGTGTATCATGATTAAAGAGTATCAAATTGAATGCCAAATCAATTAAGTCAGCTAGCATGAAGATAAACAACAGGGAAGACAGTTACAGAGCATACAAATTCATGCCAAAGTGAAGATAGATGAAAAACCAGAGTGGTAAAAGTAAACAGTAAACAGTAAAAGTAAACATGGATGCAGTAAGGGTTAAACAGATATGAAAACACTTTCACCAGCAACAATGAAGTTTATACAAAGTAAATGTGAAAAACAGTTAAAAGAAGTTCAAGGATAAAAGATGAAATCAGAGCAGAAATGGTACATTCTTCAGAAATTTCCTGTTCAAGTCATAGTTTTGCAAAAACTATTGTGACCAATCCAAGATGTATTTTGAAACACTAGAGGAGGTTTTTGTTCCTAAAAGGCTAATCTACAAAAACCTCACTCACTTTTTACATAGGTATTACTAAAAGGGAGATAAGTACATGTATTCACAACTTATATTTTAGTTTGTGCAAAGTCCTGTTCTTGACATCTTTTTGCAGAGAATATTGTGAATAGTTGGAGATGAATTTTGGGAAATGGAGCAAGGTTTATCTCAAAACATTCTTATCTACAATAACCTCTTTCACTTTTTACATATCTATCTCGGATTGAGATATACAAGCGTATCATTGGACCCTAAGTTTGTAGACTTTCTGGGGTAGAATGCACAAAGGAAGGATGTGGTTCGTGACTGGGATGCCTCATCATCAACTAAGAGTTGCTATAAAATTTGAATTTCTCTTCTTTTTCACCATAAATCTATAAAATTAGTTCCAAATAGATTCATTAGTTTTGAATGTCCTTTATTCAAGTTATATTATTGTAAAACAGTCTGAGATATTTGTAAACCAATCTTGATATTTTTTCAATATATTTCAGTTTAGAATTTGTATAAATACTTCTTCATTTGAAGCATTTTGGGTGCATTCTATAACATCCCTGTAAGTCTATGTTGTAAAGTTAAGAAAGCTGTTGTAATTAAATCTGGATTTTTGTTGGAAAAGGAATGAAATTTGAGGACATTTCATCAGATTCTCGTGCAGTCTAATTACCAATAAGTATTATATTCTTGTGATTTTATGTATTTTCTATATGTTTCAATGTTTCATGAATCTGAAATCTAAATGGTAAAATAGTCAAAGTATATCAGAATTAGCATTATTGCTCTCTGCTATCAACAATATACCATTTACATGTTTTCTTCTAAACTATTTAGATAAAGGAATTCTTAATTGCTCCTCTGTCCTTGTAGTTTTTTTCTTATAAGTCCCTGGTATAGGATTCTTAATTTCCTTATGCTGGTTGACCTATCTTCCTTTCCTCTTTCTAATCCTAACTTCAGGATTCTTGATTTCCCTCTAGTTTTGAGTAGAATTATCATTCATTCGAGCCCCAGAGTTTGTTGTTACTCTGTTATCCTACCTGTTGAAATCCTACCTTAGCAATTTGACTTATTCCAGTGAGATATCCCTGTTTGACTCCATATCCCAAGGCCTAAAAGCCTAGTTTTCCCATTTGTTTCAGAACTCCACCATTCTCAAACAAAACAACCTCGTTGAACATTTATAACTAGCCTAAAATCTTTTAAAACAAAGTTAAATCATAAAGAGAGAGCTCTCTCTGAGTACAGATTGGCTAGATTCTGTACTTAAAAGATTGGTTTGTGGTTACCTCGAATCCTTTCCTTCTTCCAATAACTTCAAATGAAAATCTAAGTGATAACATGAACTACCTAGGTATGTGTACTTTGTTTGTATTAGCGTTCTTGTGAACTTTTTCATGTGTTGTAAAGGAAGTTCTATAGTCTCATTATATTGAAAATATTGATTAGAGTTTTAGTATATAACTTAATTAAAACAATAGATGATATCACATTATTAATATTCAATGTGCTTCCATTTATGAGTTAATCCCTCACAAAATTCCCGCTACTCCTTGAAATAATCAGGTTGAAACCATCATAACTTATATAACATGGGCTTATTTTGATGGGGCTTCTGATGCCCACAATTGATGTGGGGCGGGGATTGTCATACACTTGAATGAACATAAATTCATTAATGCTTCTATGGGTATTGGGCATGGTTCAAATAACTTTGCTAAATTGTTTACCTTGAAAATTATTTTATGTTGGTTAAGGCAAATGGTGGTGCTCTCTGCTCAAGTTTTTGGTGACTCTCTGAATGTGATCAACTAGGAAAATTATGTGAAACACTGTCAAAATATTACTCTAATGTCTATATTAGATGAAATTTTATTCCTTAAAACAACTTTTGAAGATTTATCATTTTGTCACATTTACAGGGAGAGGAATATGGAGGAAAATTATCTCTCTAGAAAAGGTTTACAATAGGGTTTGGACTCCTAGTACATAACTAACTTAGACAATGGGCGGGTCATGGTTTCTGATCAGGCTCCTTATTTATAAACTCTTATTATGGTTACTCAAATTTTGGTTTTTTTGCGCTATCATACCCTTTAGGGGCTATTTATAGATAATTGGCAGCTTGTTGATTATGTATATTTTTGGTTTCTGGACTTTTCATAGATATGTTGGTTATTTTGGATACTGATTTGGACTATTTTCTCTGATTGTTCGAAGAAGCCCGTTTCGTTTCTTTTTTCTCTACTTTTCATGGTTACCTATGGTGATATTTCTGTTTTGAGTAAGTGTGTTATCCACTTTCCTCATTATGTTGTTGATTTAACTTCCTATGTATGTTGAACTCACACATTGTGCATGAATGATTCAATGCATTTACTTTGTAACTTTTTATTCACTTAATAAAAATTTCGATTTTTTCTACGAAAAAAATAAAATAAAAAAATAGTTAAATGAATATTTATTGGTTGCAATCCAAGGGCTCGGATGATTCATCTTCCAATTCTAGACTATCCAAAGAATCGAGCTTCTAGTCCTCATCGCTCTCAAATGGTGGATGTTATTAGCTATACAATTTTTAGAAGAAAACGATTGAATTATTTGAAAGGTGGAGAGACATATGTGCAATGCATTGGCAACACAATTGGAATGTTTTAAAGTCATTAAACAATAAATCATGTGAAAATTGTAGCCCAGTCAATATTAAGTTGGAAACTCATATTGTAATCCTTCATATTTCATATAATAAAATTTGTGGTTGAAATTATTTATGATTGTACTTGATTTTTTTTAATGTTGTAATCAACTTATGAGGCTTTGCATGATTCACATGTGTTTTCATATTAGATGAGCATGAATATTGTATAATATCTTTTTAGTATCGCTGCAAAATCATACTAATTTGTTTATGTTGATTAATAATGAACACAAATAAAATTAATATAAAACTATTAAATTAGTAGTTTATATTGATTAATAATGAACACAAATAAATGAATATACAATGACTAAATTAGTTGTTTATAATGATTATTAATGAATGTAAATGAAACGAATATACACTAGTAAATTAGTCATTTATATAATGAATATGAACTACAAAAAGTAGATAAATGTTTATTAGTTGCTAATTTACAGTATCTTGTCTGATGACCAACATTTTGGTCATATTTCTTTGGTCATTAATTGATTTCCTTGCGTAATCAGAAGTAGTATATTTGGTTGTGTATTTGGTAATTAAATGTGGAAATTAATGACTAATTCAATGACCAAATCCATGACTATATATACTACTAGATGATAAAATTGAGATAGTCAATTAGCAACTAAGTTAAATATGACTTAATTGGATGTGGAGATAAGATAGTGTCAATTAGCCACTAAAGTCACTTATTTATGTTTTTCTGCTACTGTGGAACAAGAGACCTACATTCATGTAATGATTTTACTCCTAAGTCTACAAAGGTGTACATATTCTATCCCCTCTAGTTTTGAACCTATGATCTCTTACAATGAAGCACATGTTCTTAACTGTTAGGCCCACTCAAGTTGTATTATAAGCAAGATTGTGTCATATAGTGTTGTCAATTCAATGCTCTAAATAGTGATAAATAATTGTCATTTAAGTAAGGGTGATTTGTGGTTTATAATTTAAAGAGAATGCCTACCTTATAATATGTTCACAACTTTCACTTGACTTTGTACACTTTGTAAGATGATTTTTTGGAAAAGAAGTGTATTTGTGAATTTAGTTTGTCTGATGTTTCAATTAGACACTCCATCCATCATCTCAAAGATTTTATGTCCCTAATGATGGGTGGAATTCCCACCTAAATCGTTGTAGACAAACTAAATTTGCAAGCATAGTTGTTTTTCAAAAATTCATCTTACAATGTGAATAATTATGAAAATATGTATATGATTTTGTACACAATACTTTTTGGTTAGTGTGTTTTTGGAATAGCAGCG
>APFE030135062.1:52624-113983 GCA_000404065.3 Pinus taeda
AGAGATTCAAACTAGTTATCAGGAATAAGAATTATGTATTCAATTTTACACTTAAATGACTTTACAAATATATTTTCTGGTTGGTTTTCCTATCTATGAAATTGTGAATGTCTTTTTCTATAGGACAGCCTAAGAAATTCAACATGGGATTCATTTGGGACCATTATCTCTTTCTAATGGTATATATTAAATTTTGTTGAATGGTACCTGCTACGACATTTCTATATAAATGAGGGGTAATTATAACACTGAAAGATCAAGTTAAGAAAGAAAAAAAAGGAATTCCTGAATCTCTCAATGGCCAACTTGTTTTGATTTTTATACATATATCCATATTGGATGACCATCCACATATTGGATTTATCATCTAAATCATGACTTCTTTGTCATACACATATTTGAACGTTCAAATATATCTCCAACATAATAAGGTTTGGGTATGAGTTGTTTTTCATGATATAGACTAAACATATCAAAATATTGGACAACTATGAATCACATGTATAATGCTATTGAAATCCAATAATATAGAGGGGAAACCAGACCTATATAGGTTCATCTCACGATCAGACATGTTAGGCATTAGATTCTTGTGTGCTAAGCAATATATATATATATATATATATATATTTTGATACTACTTTATATAATACTATTAATCTAGTAAGCTTATATTAGGGTGAATAATATGATATTAAGTTCATATATGCATTAATGAATATATTATGTAAAGAGCTTTATTTTATTATAATATCATGCATGAATATTAAGTTTAAAATTATTGTATTAATGTTATATTATATAATAATTATTAACTAATATAACCTAATAATTAATATAATTTTATATTATATTGAAAATAGTATTATAGAGATAGAGAGACAAATAAGGAAAGATGAAGGGAGATATAGATATAGATGTGGGTAGAGAGAGAGATGGGAGAGAGAGGGGAGGGAGATAGACACACAGAGACAGTTATAGATATTATATAGTATTATATAATGTTGAACATTATTAACGATAGAGGAAGAGGAAGTAAGGCTTTTACAAAAGGTAAAAGATATGAATATTTTGGTTTTTCACTTAAATAGATGCATTGATTTCCATGTAGATGTTGATTCCTAATCCTATTTGATTGATTTCACTAGATGTATTCATTTCAGTGTAGATGTTGATTTCTAATCCTATTTGATTAGTTACACTAGATGCATTGATTTTAGTGAAAGCATAAAAAAATTATTAATGACGTGCATTGATTTTTATGTTACAGTGATTCAACCATAAATAAAAGACTTGAATTTTCATCTTAAATAAAATGCTTACTTACCTGAAAAGTTTTCTTCTTGAAATTTTAAACTATTTCTAATTGACTACTTTCTTATTATTCTCATTTTCCGTCATTCAACATTGTTAGTCACTTTGCATTCAAATGAGGTAATAGAAAGAAACTACTATTGAAACTTACTTGGGGCTTAACACTCAATAAGTCACAATGATTGACTTTAGAGAAAGTTATTATTCATATTGGAGAGCAAGAGAGACATGGTATGATGTTCACTACAATAAATCGAGTTAAATATTTGAACAGTCTATAGTTTCAACTACCCTTTCATATGAACGATATGACAGTATGAAAAAAATAATAGATGTGACAATAAGAATAGTGGAAGAAAATAGTTTGAGATTGATCGCAATGAAGGCTATTTGTAATTGACTACATTCCTATTATTCACATTTTCTATCATCCAACATTGTTACAACGTCATTTTGCTTTCAAAAATCTTGTTTGATCATTTTTCATCATTCAAGTTATTAATAGTTTCTATCATCTCAACAAACTGAGGTAATTGAGAAAATTTAAAATTAAAATGACCAAATTAATCTTAGACATATTTAGCATCTTTAAAATGATCAGAATAATTAGATGTTCAACAAATTTTGTATGACCATGCTCAACTGAAACTGTCCTAGATCCATCTTAACCCTTAATCTATTAAATGCTGAGAAGGATCAAATCTCTCGAGGTGAAAACATTTCCTCAAGTTCTTGACTCAAAAAAGAGGTTTACACCATAAGATATTTGATCCCTCTCAGTGCTTGATAGATCTACGGTTCATATGGATCTAGGATGGTATCACTACAAGGAAAATATTTTCTAGCAAAGGTTATAACGAAGGTTTTTAATGTTATTAAATTAACAAAAATTGTCAAAAAAACATCCACTAAAACATTTGTTTGTGGGAATGAATGTTTTTTTGATGTTTTTGTGGAGCTTATAAGGAAACTTCATCACAACTGAAAAAATATGGGCGGACAAAGGTTTTAGTGGATTTTTTACTTTTGGTGTGCTTTATGGAACAAGAAGCCTCGGTGCACTACTTATAAAAACACATTGGGCTTCATATATAATTAAAAACCCGGAGGTGTTTAATTTAAGGAGCACCAGAACCTAAAATGTATACCACCTTGGTGCTTACAATAAAAAAAAAAGCCTCAGTGTGTTCAACTCAAAGAGCATTGGAACTTGAAACATATATTGTGTTGGTTCTTATATAAAAAAATCCCCAGTCATTCTTTGATGAAGGAACGGCTCCGGGGCACTCAAAAAATAATTGCAATGTCGGTGCTTTCTCTTAAACACATAACACTGACACATATTGTTTGTATAAATGCATCAGTGCATTTGTTATATAGAGGTACCAATGTTGTTAATTTTAATAGTGCATCGGGAACGGAAATAATATTTTGTAAAACCAAGGGGTGTTAGTTCTATGAAAGCACCAATGTGTTAAGAGTTATAATGCACGAGGGCATTAACTAAAAACAATACTAGTGCTTGAAGACCTGAAAGCCTTGGTGTTCTAGTTTTATGAAAAGGCATTGTTTATGTTAAAAGAGGACTTCACGGTGATTTTATTTAAAGTGAAGCAGCGGGACGTTTTTATGTTATGGACGCACCGTTTTTTATATGATATTTTCTCTTTTTTGGAGACATCGACCTATGACAATGCAATTATTGTAGTTTTTAAACCTATTATTCATTGAAAAATTGACATATAGCTTATAAAATTATTCATATAAATTAATATTTGATCATATGATGTTTGGATTGATTTGTTATATTATCATATTTCACATCTCTTCATTATAAATTTAATCATCCATATATTTAATCAGTCGCGTAAAACATTTCATAGCAACATTGGATATCACAATAGAATAAATTTAAATGTATTTTAGAGGCTCTTTGTCATACAAAATGGGATTATTATTGTTTTATTTCAATTGGGACACTATGTCCATAATTACATTAAACAAAATTTCTAATTTTCCCAAAAACAATATTTCAAAAAATACAACGGGTTACATTGATATCCAAATAGATCATCATTCTTTGCTGGAACTACTGACAGTGCTTGAGCTACTTCCATGACTTGGGTTATTTGGAGGAACGTTTGTTGATTGCGTCGATTATTTTCATCTCCTTGATCTCATTCCATCTACAAACATAAAAATAAAGTGTAATGAGTGTATCTACATAACAAAGAATAATGAAAATTAAATTAAATAATATACATCAATGTAAATTGAAAAGAAATGTACCATAGCAAGAAGTGACTTGTGAATTATACACATTCTTTCAAAACCAAATCTCGTACCTTATTTCATCAACTCTTTCGTTGGCATAGTTCCATACTTTGTTTCCTACAAGTTTTATACCCCATAATAAATCATATATTTAATATAAATCATTTTTTTGTTCTATTAATTATTGTTCTATTAATTATAAACTCGGAGAAGTAAAACAATATATATATACTTACAAATTCCACTATTAATATTTTATATGCAAACATATACTCATAACCATTATTTAACCCAATGTCAAATCAATTCTTTTGATGGCTCTTCTTTGTATGGTAGCACCTATTTGAAGACATTCAAGGATGGTTGTTGTAAAACAACTTAAAATATGCAAAAATAAAACCTTGAGTTGTTATAAGGAAATATAAAAATTACTCACAAACTTTGAAATGAACCCTTTTCTTCCTTGTCGTCCTATTTTATGCGTTGAATGAGTTCCATCTTATTTTCTTTTCTGCAAGAAAATACTTGAAAATTAATATTTAAAGCTGAATTATTTTTTTATATGTACAAATTCAATCATGATTACATACATCTAAAGCACGTTGTTGTTGAGATTGCTCCTCATGTGATGCAATTACGTTCATTTCTTTGACCATCTCCTTATACACTTTTTTGGACATTCCTACTGGCATGTTTTGCATATCAGTGCGTCGATCATTCGAGATTTTCATGATTTTTCCAAAAAAATGTAATAAATTATTTTTATAATGATATATGAAAACTAAATATAACAAAATAGATATTAATAAATTAATTATTTGTAGTAATATATGCATATAATTCTAGAAAATCATTTTATACAATTAGGAATATTACCTTTTGAATGGTTTTTTTGCGTTGTTGTATGCTTTTTTTATTGCAAGTCTGACATGTCTCATTGACCATTGCTCTGGAAATGCTTACTGTAATTTAAATATAATTTCGTTCTTAGAATCATTGCATTGATTTTTGTATTGTAAGTGGAAAATACATCTATACATTCATTCCACTAGATTCCTCATTGTTCTGTAAAAAAACCCCACCCTTTCATTAACCTCCAGCACTACTCCAGATGAGCTAAGGACCAATTCATCGTCATTTACATGTTCCATAATTTTTCTTTTTCTTAAAACGACATTTATCTTTTCCTTCGTTGTTTCTCCCTGCAGAACATTAAACATATATGGAAAAATAGATTGCTTGAAACATGTTACCTAACATTTTTAAGTATATTATTATTGAAAATTCAAAAAAAACTGATATTGAGTAGTATTTTTTCATTCACCTTATTCATCATTATGTGATTTTTCTATCATGATTTTACACTCTTTTGCACTTAGATTAGAAATAATATTATCACCCTTGCTCATTTTGTGGATATGCATGACACACACCAACTAGTACATAATATTTAAACTTACATGTAGTTCAGACATATTAATTTTGTAAAGAATTTACAAAGAACTTGCCTTCTCTGATTTTTTTGATGTGTTGTCATTGTGTTGATAATTAATTTTGTTACTTAAGACCTTCTAAGACATTTATTATGAATATACTACATGTATCATTCAATACAATCCATTAGATATATTTCACAAATAAATCAAATAATTTTCAACCAAAAACATCTCCAGTAACTGATGTGCTTATCTGAAGAAACGCACTAGTGTGTTTATAATATTAAATGCACCGAGCGTTTAATTGTTCAACACCATCATGGAAAATTAGTTTTTAAAACAATTTTAAATTAGGACTATTCCATTTATAAAGCTAAGTGCACCACACTGATTGAACAGTGCTATTAGGAATAGAAGCAGCGATGTGTTATATTACACCTAGAGCAACGATGAACAAAATGGATAGAATCAAAAGTGTTATAATATATCAGTGCTTTGTATTACTCTAGTATCCTCGGTGCATTATATTATAGAGGGTGCACCATGAAACATATAACCGTTAAAAAAAAAAGGGACGACGATGCAATTTGTAAGGCTAAACATAGCGAAATGGCTTAACGTTGTTGTTAGTGCGCCAATGTGTTATATTACAGTAGGATCAATGATGAACATAGTGGAAAGAATCCAAAGTGTTATAATATATTGGTGCATTGTGTTACTCAGGTAACACCGATGCATTATATTACATAGGGTGCACTTCGAAACATATAGCCATTTTTTAAAAAATCAGAGAGGGTTGATGGCATGATTTGTAAGGTTCAATGCACCGCAATGATTTAACGGTGTTATTAGGAACAGGTATTTCGGTGCTTCATATTACATCGGAAGCAACAATGAACAAACTAAATAGAATCAAAAGTGTTATAATTTATCAGTGTGTTGTATTACTCAGGTAACATTGTCATGTTATGTTACAGATGGTTCATCGCACAACATATAGCCATTTAAAAAAAAATAGAGAGGGCCGACAAGGCTTGGATCTAATTCAGTAAGTGATTCCCCTACTTTATATGTCAAACACCCTATATAGTAAGTACACAAACCCATTAAATCTAAAATTCCTAAGTTGAAAAACCCTAATTGTGAAGTGGTAGAGAAAGTTAAACCCTAATGTGAAATTTTGCAGGAAGAAGCGAGTGTTTAAGGTAAGTATTAATGTTTTTTGGTCCTTTTCTAAATTTTAATTAAATTTAAATAGGAAAAGAGATTGTAATAATTTTTACTAGTAAAATCTATAGTAATTTTTTATTATACAGGGTTTTTAATTTTTTTTCATTTCTGAATTGTGAATAATATAACAGAAATTGTAAGATATTTTAACAGTAAAATTTAAGATTCTTGCTATCTAGGTTTTTGAGTGAACCACCATACCTTTCAACTTCTAATCTTTTGACAGATCCAAAGTATTTTGCAGCTCAAATAAGATCTTCTCTTGTAAATGACCTCTCTTTTAATTAAACCCTAACATAAATTGTAAATTTTGTATTAGTAAAATAAACAATAAAATTAAAACTTACTATGCAAATTTTTTAGTGAATCGCCATATCTTTTAGCTTTTGAACTTCTAAATCATTTTGTTGCTCCAAAGTATTTTATTGTTGTTACACAGTGCTCCTGGTATATCTCTCTTGCAAATCACTCCCTTGAAATTTTGGGTAAAATAATGAAATGGTGATAACTTTTTCTATTTAAAAGAATTTATGAAATTAGATTTCGAAAAATCAATTGTTGTTTGGTTTTGAATTTTAATTCAATTTCTCTGCACATCAATGTGTTTGTTAGTCAAGCGTACTGGTGCGTTTATATAAAAAGTGCACTGATATTTCTAGGGCACCATATTTTTTCAATGCACCGACATGATTCAATTCTTTTTCATTTTTGAAATCCCAAAACAATGTGATTATTTTTTTTAATGCAATGATGTGGTCTATATTTAAAAGAGCAATGATATGGTTGAATTCGTTTTTATTTTCTACATTCAAGAAACAATCGTGCACGAATGTTGTTTTTTATTTAAATGTACCAATGTGTTTTTATGTAAAGGAGCACTAATATGATAAATTATTTCTTATTTTTTCATAATACCGAAAACTAGTGTGTGTATTATTTAAACGTCGTGATGCTTTTATTATTTAAACTGACTAGTGTGGTTTATGCTTATTAGTGCACTAGTGGGGTTTAAAAGCTATCTGAATTTTGTTTTCCACATAAAATGACATATTAATCTCAAATTATCCTTACACATCCACATGAATTAAAGTAGTTCATAGTATACATTTTCCGCTTAAAGTCATATTGTTCTTGAAAAATGGTTTCAAAACCATATTGAAATTCAGATTGTGGTTATATTGTTCTCGAGATTAATTTTAGATATTCAAATAAAAAAATAAAAAAAAAAAATAAAAAAATAAAAAAATAAAAAATTCTAAAATTTCTCAAATACAGGAACAAAATGTCAATAATATCAAATGGTTAATTCTTCAAATTCCAACTCATTCCATATTACTGATCAAATTCCTTCACGAAGTTCTCCCTTTTCATCTTAAGTTCAAATTTTATTTATATTTCAATTATCTAATTGATTTTTTTAAATCCATGTCAGTTTGAATAAATATGTATGCAAATTATTCGCAAGATCTAGATCCATAATCGAGTTTAGATGCAGAAAATATTACCCCATATTATTTTCAAAAACATCAAAAGCTCTTATCAGGAGCAATATATCGCAAGCAATTGGTAGATGAAAATAGACAACCTCGTCACCCTACCAATTGGAACATGGCATATTTTATACCCAATCCTGGATCAATGATGGTAATAACTATTTGGTATAATAAAAATTCAACAAACCAATTGCATTTACGTGCTTAATAATATCATTGATATTGTACTAATGGCATTCAATATTTTTTGAAATTAGGATCCTAGTGATGATGAGTGACCCACCTACCATCTTCTCGTGCACCCCACTATAATTTCAAATTGAGAGAAGGTTTCATTAAGAGCAAGACTCAAAGGGGAAGCATACAAAGAATGGTTGAATCAACCACCTATTCAATTCCCACTATGTCCAGATTCACCAATTAGGAATGACTACAATAATAGTATTTCTTCATCACAAGTTGGAAATGGAGGCAATCAGATGGAGGTTGGCATGGATGATTACTTATGGGATATGACTTACATGGAGGCAATGTTGTTATATACATTCTATAATGATGAGCTAAGGGAAGATGCTCATATCACTAATACCTTATTCGAAAGCATGAAATCTACTTCCACCACCCCTCTCTTTAGACTTGGAGGCAAGTCAAAGTCTACTCAGTTGTGGACAACGATGTTGTTTTACAACATGAAAGAAAAGTTTGGCATGTCGAATGCATATTCCTCGACAATATTGAGGTAATTGACTTGCATGAACGATCAAGTTCCTTATATTTTTTCACACTATCAAATTTAAAAATTTCACTTTTATGAATGTTAAATATTGACATTATATAATTATATTCCCAACAACTTATAAGATATTCAAAGATAAGGTTCTTTCAAGTGATAATGTCTTGTCGAGTAGTTGTGACAAGGAAAATAAATTGTTGAAAATGTTGGGTGTTGAGTACATACGATATCACTCATGTTCGAATGATTGTATTCTATATAGAGTAGAATATGTAGACAATGAGATATGTCTGAAATCTGGGCATGACAGGTACCATAATTTAAACAAAATGGGTAAACCACATGGTCCTCGTCACAATATATTGAGGTACATGCCAATAATTCCAAGGATTCAAAGACTCTTTCATTGAAAATAACTATCTATGTTGCAGGGATGGCATGCCTCACACAAAAGTGATTCAAGAGTTATGTGAATCCCAAAAAATTCAATAGCCATGAAGCATATAGAGGATACATGGCCTGAAAAATTCAAGGATGAAGTACGAAGTCTAGAACTCAGCATAGCCATGGATGGCGTCAACCCATAGTCCCTCCAAAACACCAATTATTTTGTTTGGCCATTAGTAATTATCAATAACAATATCCCCCATGGTTGTCTGTGAAGAATGAACATCTTTTGTTGACTCTTATGGTCCTTGGTAGAAAGCAAGTGAAGAATATGGATGTCTACTTATAACCATTGGTAGATGAAATTAAGGAATTATGGGAAGGGATACATGTGTATGATGTATCAAGACCCATCACAACATAAGGGAATTTTACATTGTATGGCATATGTGCTTACACCATACATGATTATCTAGGCTTAGGAGTTTGCTCTTGTAAGTTACATTCTTATTGATTTGTTTAGTAACAATATTATTTTGTATATTAATTTAATTTGTTGCAAATGTTCAAATCTTCATGGTCGCTAACATGTCGGCCTATATACAACAATTTCACAGGTATTGTAACAAAAGGGTAGCATGGATGTAAATATTTTGGACCTTCTATGAAGGCTAGGCAATCTGACCACCTTGGAAATATAGTGTATGACTGCTCCAAGGTATTCATCCTAGAAGAACACCCTTACAGAAGAGCAACATCTTTCAATGGTAAACTAGAGAGAACCCAAAGGCTTGCAATAATGACACCAGCTGGATGGCTTAGAGCATATGAGATAGAGAAGGAGAAGAAGTTTGCATAAATGTTTGATTCAAATGGGGAGCCCATGTTCGATGATCTAAATTTATTTGACACCTATGTTGAGAAATTTCCTATTGGCATGAAAAGGAAATCTGTCTTTTATGATCTCCCATATTGGGAGCATCTTAATATTTCCCACTTACTAGATCTCATGCATATATTTAAAAATGTTTCGTCTTCTTTATGGAGGCACATATCATCAAAAGAAAGTGACACATTGGTTGTTAGGAGAGATATTATTTCTTCAAAAACTAAAAAGAAATATTGGCTAAGACAAGAAACTGGAGGAGAGGTTGGCCCCTCTTGGTCTTTCAAAGAAGGTGATGTCCCATGGATTTTAAAGAAAGATGATATTTATTTGGAAAAGGAAGTTATAATGAGTGTTAGGGTAACTTCTTTATATGTTTCTTCACTACAACACTACTTCATTGTGGATTACCATTTGTCGAGGTTGAAATCGCATGAATATTTGAACTTTCTAAGAGCACATATGTCAAAAATATGATTTTTTTTATTTTTTTATTTTTATGTAATGAGATATTTTATAATTAATTTTTGTATAATGTATTATTTACTGCACAGTGCCATTATCCTCTGCTCCTGTGTGGGTGTGTGAACCATGACTTCCCCCAAGACCTATGATGTGCCATATCTAAATTATCTGCATTTGTATGTTGGATCACATCAAAGAATATTCATATGGCTAGCATTCCATAGTGGCGTCATGAGATAGTTGAGATTGTTTGTATGTTTGAGAAGAAATTGCCAATGAGTTTCATGGACTTGCAGGTTCATCTTCCAATTCACCTAGTAGATGAGGTTGAATTAGTTGGGGTTGTTTCTTGTCATTGGATGTTATTCTTAGAGAGGTATATGAAGAAATTGAAAGGTTTTGTTTGAAAAAGGGAAAAAATTGAGGGGTCTATGGCAGAGGGGTATATATCATATGAGTCTTTCTATCATACCAGTGAGTACATCAAGAAGATTAACAACACACCAAGTGTAGAAATTTGGGATGACAAAAGGAATGAAGACAAAAGAGAAGGGGAGCTTCTTGAAACAAATGGAAAGAGGCACATGATAAAGAGTAAGTGTAGGCTTATCATTTGTCAAAATACTACACAATAACTATTCACACTAAACTTCATATTAATGCATATTTTTATCTCATACATACTATATGTGTGTGTGTGTGTGTGTGGGTTTGATTTCATCAGTGAATTCAAAAATTGAATCCATCAGCGAATTCAAAAATTGAATCCCTCAATAAATTCATTCTTTCCAATATGGAAGCGACACAACTGTGGGTCGCATTGTACGAAGAGAAGAGGAAGAAATGGGATAATGACAGGAAATAATTCAAGTAGTTGAATGGTAGAAGTGTGCCTTATCCTAATCATTTAAAATAAAATATTCCAATGACATGCCCTAACAGTTGGGTTGTTGATCAAGTTAGAGAGAAATATGGTGCATTTGGTCATTACCTACGTGTTGAAGATGATGCGTTAAACATAGGGTTTGGGTGCAAAAAATCGATAATTATAATCTCTTTCTGTACAGTTTTAACTTCATATTGCACCTTTGAATTGTAATATATAATATATATATATATAATATATATATATATATATTATATATATATTATGTTTGGTTATTAAAACACACGACATTATTGATTTTTTCACTTTTTTATAGTTGAATTTTTTCCCATCTATTTGGGGCATATGGACATCATTTTCGCACAAAGGATGTTGATCATGGATGCATGACAAACAGATTGTCAAGTGGAAGTCGAGTTCAACCAATCTAATCATTCTAGCCACCGTGAACAAAACCTAATGCAGAGGACATTAGCTTACGTTGGAAAGATACAAGAAATCATTTAAGTGGACTTATCTTCATTCTAATGTGTTATTTTTAGGTGCAAGTGGTGGGACACCTTTGATCAGAATAATGTAAAGGAAGATCACGATAGTGGGCTGATATTTATCAACTCTAAAAGGATGTGGCATGAAGATAGGGAACCTTATACTTTCCCAAAACATTGCAACCAGGTGTTTTTTTACCTATATGTGTTAGATAGGGATTGGTGATTCGTATTAAGACATGACCCTAGATCAAAACATTTCTTGAAAACAACAGTGTTATCATGCCAACCACCAAGGAATACAATCAAGGTGATAACAATGGAGAGTGATATGTACTTGTGTTATTTCATCATTTATACTATTGTTGTATGTTTTTGATTTCATTATTTCGCTAAGTATTTCCAATTGTTGTTTTTCCCTCTGCTGACGTATCTACTACATGATTGACATATAAAATACATCAACCTCATACATAAAATACAATTATTTTTTATTAAATGAAAAATGTATTTATTAATATGGAAACATAACTTTCAATTAAAGGAAAAACATTATCAGTGTGCCAAAAACACTATCATGCACTGGCTTTGGTGCTTTTTAAAACATAACCACACCTTAGACGACTCACACATACCTATGACGCACTGTTGTTGGTTCACAAATTTAAAATTTTGTAGCAGTGTGTCACACGTATGCATCGGTATGCACGTATAACATTTTTTCACCAGGAGAAAATGTTCACATTATTGAACACACCGAGATATAGCTATATTTTTAATTATTATTTAGGTGGTATGTTGGGTAAATATGATAGCATCGGTGTGAACAGAACATACCAAGCACACCACATTTGTGATGGTGATTAAGAGGCATTTGTTTGAGTTTCAAATAGACTTGGTTATGCATTTTGTTTTGTATTTAGATTATGTAAAATAAATATCTATTTTTTATGTATTTGTAACTAAAATATTTAAAGTAGACATGTCTTTATCATTGTGAACATGATGTAATATTAGGTAGGAGAAATGTGAAAAACATGATTTTTAATGAATATCTAGTGATAATTTAATTTGTATTATTTAACTCATATTTATTATTAAAAAATGTTAAATTTAAAGTAGTACAATAGAAAGTAAAGAACCAAAATAGCATTAAAATGTTATATCTTTGTTAGCTCACTTGCCTCCTTAAGAGAGAACTTCCAATAGAGCTAATCCTCCACTACAAGTAACTTGATCACAAGCCTTATTTTACATTTCTTTGTCCTCATCTTTAGAGAGAGAAATTTTTAGTTTAAATTGGTAAGAGTTGTTATCAAGATTAAATTTAAATTGCTTGAAAATCTCATAACTTTAGTAATAAAATAAATTTTATAAAAATATAATTTTTTATGCTGTAAGAGACCTACAACTTTGTATGGGAGAGAAGTTGTCACATAACGTTACATTTAAAAATAGAAAAATAATAATTGAAATTAATAAATTAAAAATAGTAATAAGAAAAGAAATTAATGTCGGCCATAATTACAATACTTCGATTTACACATTAATCTTATATAACTTTATATAGACGTATACCGAAAGTAAAAGAAAAATAGCTTTTATTATGAGGAAGAAATGCAATGAGTAAAAAGATATAATTTATTTTTTACTACAATGAAAAGTATATTTTTTTCACATGACAAGAAATAGTATTATTGATATTAATTTGTAATTCATTCTATGTTCCATTTACATGTGATTTTTAAAACAAAAATATATTTATAACAAAAAATATTTCATGACAACCATAAGTAAAATATTTCAATGTCCATATTAAATAACAAAATTTTATAGATGTTTTATATAGACAAAAATAAAGTAATTTACATTTAAAATTTTCTTATATTTTCACTTTAGTGAGAAAGATTGAAAGAATTCTTGTTCCATTAATATTTGTTTTCTAATTCAATGTATGAGGGATGTTTGTGAAATTTTCAATGTTTAATATGAATTTGATATGTAATTTTTAGAAAATATTAAAAAATAAAAACAACTAAAGGTATATATACACGAAAACAAATATGAGGAGGCATATTTTAACATTTTAATACATAGAACATGAATAATAAATAAAATATCTCAATATCAAGTACATATATATTAATATATCAGTTGCCTAGATCCACCACGTAGAGGGATCAAATCTCTTTTCACTAAAAAGGATGTTTGCATCTCAAGAGATTTAATCCCTCTCCACACTTGGTAGATCTAGAGTTAAGATGGATCTAGGTTGCAGGTTGTAAAAAAAATTGACTTAAGTTTTTTAAATTTAACAATAAATTGAATTTTATAAACCAATATCGAATTAGTTAAATTGTATTTTTGAATAATTTGTTATTAATGATATTTTACATTAAAAATTGAATGAGTTACACATTATCATTTTTTTAATAACTAACTAAATTATTTTACCTTCAATTATTTTATGGTTGTTAGTATTGAAATAGCTTACTAATTAAGTTAGATTGAATATCAATGAACTGTCTAAGAAATAGAAAAATATTTATCATAATTTTACAATCATAATTTCAATCATACTAAATTTTGTAATTTATAAAAATATCTTTGCATTTTTTTAAAGTAAGTAGTCTTCATAAAAATAAACATCATGATGATAATCATCTAACAAACATAAACATCATTTAAGTTACACATTTAAATTCACTACCATCATCTAATTATATACATTTTTAATAACACATATAAATGTCATTAGTTAACACACAAATCTAATAATCTAACAGGGCATCATCATCATGATCACGTCTAAGAAAATACAAAAATTGTAATCTAACATCGTCATCAGACACATCCTCAGATTAATAAAAATGTCATGTCAAATAACTCTTATCATGTATACATTAAATTAACATATCTAACATGACCTAACAATATACACAATAACACCAACATATAAATTAACTACATAAACATAAACAAAAAGAATGCACCACACACACACAAACGAATATATATATATTATATATATATATATGTGTGTGTGGTGTGTGTGTGTGTGTGGTGTGTGTGTGTGTGAAATAACTAAATTATGAAGTAAAATAAGTGAAATCAAATATCCAATACAACAGACATAGTAGTGCCTACAGCGTGATCTACAATAGAAGACGATGGATCATCAACTACTACTTGATCAAGTACATATTTCGAACTCAGCTGAGGTGGAAGACTAAGAGGTGGTTGGTTTGCAGTAGAAGGTGGTTGTTCTTCAGGAGAAGGTGGTCAATCTACTCTATTAGGAGAAACATATGACACGTCCTCTAGCTCTGGCATCTCATCATTAGGAGACTAATAAGCATGTGTACTACCAAAACGATCACTGGCACCTTGATGGCCATGATCTGATGGGGTGGCACCACCATAAGCATCATCACTGCCATCCTCATGATCATCACCCTCATCATCATGATAATCATCATCACCCTCATCATCATCATGACCACCCTCATCTGATGGATGTGTTGTTGCATAATGCCCTGCAGCCCTCATCTCTTCCAATAAAGTACTATCTTTGATGACATGCCATATAAGAGACATCAAATCTCGTAAAAATTCCTTATATAGATCCACAAACATTGCTTCCACACTGATATCTCGAGGCCTCGCAAGGCAGACTCCCTACCGAACCAAAACTCTAGCCAATCTATCATAGTAGTCCATCCGAAATAACATAGCAATCCCCTGCCCCCAAATGCCCACACCCCCCTAAGGATGTGCCTCACCCTCTTGGGCCTCACCCTTCTCATCTCCTTCATCCGACGATGGGGAAGGAGGCATATCCCCATCATATGGGTCGATGTCTACAAAATATATAGTACACAAAAATAATTAGACAATTTCATTAAACAAGCTAATAAAACAAGTTAAAGAATGTGCTAGAATAAATTTTATTCTAATTCATTAAAACAAGAAATGAAACTAGATTAATTTAAATAAAACACTAATATTACCTCTATCATCCGAAGGTTCAATCATTATGAAGAAGATGTTGGGACACCATCTCTAATCAATCCTGATGTATGGATATGCCAACATGACAAACGTATGGTCAGTAATTCTAGTTCCTTATTCGAAATTTTGGTGGGAAACTCCAGAATGCTTCACTTGGGCATCATTTTCCCCCACATGCACATATGGGCTTCAATGATGGCCTAAGAGGGCGATGGTCAAATTTAGGCCTCGTCTCCGAAAACTTCTCAAAAAATAAACAAAAAATGTCAGAAGCAAAAGGGAAGGTCTCCCTCCCCTATCTCGACAATGCACAACATCTATCTAAAGTCTTGCAAAACTACCTTTAAAAAATTGTAAACCATCTGATGCAACTTGGCACCTGAATCAAAGAATCAACATAATACAAAATATGGCAACTAATATGCTTCCCATCACCAAAAGAATGTGAAATGGTGTTGACTAATAATGAGAGGCACCTAGCCTCCTCTGTAGAAAAATAATAAATCCATAGTTTTCTACTACAAACCTGAAAATTTGATGAACAGACCCCATGAAGTCCGACATATCATTGAGTGTATGCAAGGTGACTTTCATATGCAACACCATAGGGAAGATCAGGGAATTGGGGAAAATACTCCCCCCTCCTAGATAGGCCAGGATAAAGTATATGACCTCCTCAGTGAGCCTATACCACAACTTAGGACCGACATGGAAATCTTGGTTCCAAAAATTCCATCAGTGGATCAGATGCGCTAATAAGAAGGAGTGAGCCTTCAAGGATGTACCCTTCTCATAGTACTTGAGGAGGCCTACATTCCTCAAGAGCGCTTGATTCGCTACAATAATAGAGTAAGGGTATAAATCCCTCCCCCTCTCTCTGGCCTACCATGGTCGAACCATATTGTATGGGTCCGCGTTTTTCTCCTGCTCCTATTGCTACTCCTTTGATGATGTCTCTACTACATAATTGACATATAAAATACATCAGTCTCATACATAAAATACAACTTTTTTTATTAAATGAAACATGTATTTATAACTATGGAAACATAAATTTCAATGTAAAAAATAAAATCACTGGTGCACTCAAAACATAGTCATGCACCGGAGTCGATGCGCTTTCAACTATAATCGCACTGGTAATGGTGCACATATAAGTATGATGCACCGCGGGTGTTTCAGAAATTTATCTTTTCATAGCTGTGCGTCATACTTGTGCACTAGTGCACACATATAACATGTTGGTACTGGTACGGTATGTTCATGTTATCAGATGCACCGAGCTATAAGAATATTTTTAAATATTTTTTTGCGGTGTGTTTGGTAAATATAAACGCACCGAGAGTGACACACACACATACAATCTGTCATATCTTTCTCAGTGCATTTATATTTACAAAATGCACTACCACAAAGGCGGTGCATTATGTTCACACACCGAAACATGGTGCACTTTGTAAATTTACAGGGTGCAACGCTCTCGGTGCTAATTGAACATATCGAGCACATCGCGTGTCAATTTTATTTTTTTTTGCAAAAAAAAATGAGAAATGCAACCTAATTTGCAATTTTAATCCGATAAAAACTTGAATTAGAAAGAAACATAAACACTACCTGGGCATTTGGTCATCAGGGAGGCATTCTAGACATGCAATAGAGAAAAACAATTTTTCACACCATTTGAAAAAATTGGAAACTCAAAGAGTGAGCACAATACTGAAAGGTGGTGAGCAAGAGAAGCACCGACGTCAAGGAACTTTCACGTGGAAAGAGCGGCATCAGTGCTTCAGAGCTCTCATGCACTGTAGCTGGTAAAAATGAAAATTATAATCGGGAGGGTTATTTTTATTTAAACCTCCTTCGGTGTGTTTCGCGAAGTGCACCAGGGCAAGATATATCCAAAAGCACCATGTTTTTTTTAAATTTAAAATTATTGCGGTGCTTTATGGAGACTCCTCAGGGATTTGCATTACTGGTAATGCACTAGTGATATGGTTTTACAATAGCACCGATATTTTTTTAGAAATTAAAAATTGTTTATCGGTATGCTTTACAAGATGCCCCAAGGCATTGTTATATGGTTTACACACTGGGACATCATTGTCGAATACCACTAGGACGTTTTACTATATGAAGAAATCTGGTGCTAGCGAATATTCAAGAATTGGTGTGTTTCGGTATTTAGTGCACCGTGGTTTTTTATTTTTCAAAAAAACAAAATTCCATGGTACAGCATGTTATATGCAACTCTAGTGCACGTATGGATGGTAAAGCACTAATGCGCTTGAATAATTTAGGCGCAGCATCAAAGAAACATCAGCAAAAACATTTGCTCGCCCACCTTTGATAGTGACCTTCACTACAAATGAATTTTAGGGTTATTTTTATAGGGGCCTCTGCAAAAACCTCCACTAGAAGGTCTTTTACTTGTAGTGTATATATGGTTAAATGAAAAAACTATGTATATATAATAAAATCAATTAAGAAAAACAATTTCCTATGGTTGAAACATTTCAAGTTGACTCACTATTCCTCTTTTTTGGTATATTTTTCGATTTCTTTTGTTTGATCAAAATATTTTGGGAATTGAAAATTTAAGTTGTGAAGTCTACACCATTCAAATGTCCAAGGGGATTTTCAAGGCATTGCATCTATTTATGCATTCAAAAATGCAATTTAAACAATAAAAAAGTGTGTGTGTGTGTGTGTGTGTGTGTGTGTGTGTGTGTGTGTGTGTGTGTGTAGAACTAGTATAGATTCATATTAACCATAAATGTAGAGGATTGAATCTCCCAAGGTTCAAACATTTAGCTTAGCACTCTAAAAAAAGTTTACATCTCAAGGGATTTGATCCCTCCCAACCCTCGCTAGATATATGGTTAAGATGGATCTATATTGGCATTATAAGAATTAGAATACACAAAAATTAAGATATTTTAAGGATATCAACCCTAATTTAAAAAATTAAAAATATATATCTAAAAAAATCAACATTGCTTAAATAAAAACAATTTCTCACAAGTTTCATGGTGAAACATGGTCTCTATTTTGAAACAGGACATTAGACAGTTCCTAATAATATCATGGGTCAAAAGAATTTTCCATGTATGTTATATGAAGAATGTTACTTAAAATGTCCTTAAGGACACCCATTTTTTTAAAGTTTTTGTTATAATACCAACTTTCTTTAAAGAAAACAAAACAATTTCCTTCTCTTTTTTAAGCGGGATAAACTACATTTTATCTTAATAGATGTTAACCATCACCACAATCATCAATTTATTAACTCCAAAATTGATTGTAAATCTTAAAACTCAATCTAAATAGATATAAATAAAAAATATCATATCAAAAGTTATAAAACCTAATGAAATTTATTATTTTTATTTTAATTTTTTACAAGGCTGTTGGATGGAAGAAGAATGATCAAGATGCTTATCACTAAGATTGTGTGAAGTTCAATCAAGCTTGAACACCCCTTGAGATAGTTTTTAATTCCCCCAAAGTGGTTTCCATCTGCAACCCCTCCCCATGAAGTTCAAACATGAGAATAAAATTCATAAATTTAGAAATAAAAGTTATTGCATTAAAAAATATAAAAACTAATGAAGTTATAAATTTAAATTATTAAAGACAAAATCTCAAATAATATATTGACAAATATTAAATACCATGTATAAAACTAATAATTAGTTTATTCTTTGGGCTTGGAGTATGCCTTAAAACTGCTTTTGCTTATTAAGAGCTTGTATTTCCTCGGACATAAGGAAACAGGTTAAATACCCAAGACCCAAAGGCATCAAGAGTGAAAACTTGCCCCCTTATGGACCATCAACAAGCTAATTCTAAGTAGCTTGGTTTTCCTTGAATAATAATGATAAATCAACCTACAACCCCAAATAGCCAAGTGAAAGCTTGCCCCCTTATAGACCATCGAGAAGGTAATTCCAAGTAGATTGGTTTTCCTTGAATAGTAATGATGAATCAGCCTACAACACCAAATAGTAGGTAATAATAGTTATCTCACTATTAATTTAACAACTAAATTATAATAAATTTTCCCACTATCTAAAAAAATTATTTATTTTCATTTTATTTTATACATTGAATATCATATTAATTTTATCTAACCATTATTTTTAAGAGTTGTCTTTAGTGTGACTTTTTGGAAGCTTTTCCCGTGGGTTTTTTGGGTCTAATCGGTCTAATTTCTTTAAAATCCTACAGGAATTTATTGAGATCACAAGCTTGATGGGTAACCCCTGCACAACTGAAGTGCCCTAGGGTTTTTTAGGGTGTTGAATCCATATATACAGTCAAAAAACCAATTTAAATAACACAAATCAAAATTTCACCTCAAATTTTTCCACTAGATTCTGACACCGGAAAGTCCAAAAAATCACGGTAAAAACAACTTCTTATTTTAAAGTAACAAATAAGATCGAAAAAAATAAGTGAATTGCAAAACAATTTCTAATGTATTATATGGCCTTTAATATTTATCTTACATTCAATATTTCACAATAAACGCGAATAAAAATTAAAAACCATTAAACGTAAACATAACTATTTGACTTTTTAACATGTTTCCGATAGTTTAGGTGAACAGGTTTTATAATTCATTATTTATTTCATTGGAAAGTATCAAAAGAAATTTAAGTTATTATAAGAAGGTCATCAACCCCACCCTAGAAGATCAAAAGTATCTCTCTGTTTTAACTAGCTCAAAGAAGAAAATTAATATCGCGAAGATTAGAACGAACTCTCATGAGCTCCATAGTGAAACAGGTCGTTGGGCAATTCCTAAAACACCATGGATGGAAAGGATCTACCATATCTGTGAGAATAGGAACATCGAGGATGAAAACCACTTCCTGTTAGAGTGCCCCACGTACAACCACATTAGATCTCAGTTTCATAATCTTTGTCGCAATATTGACCTTACTAGCCTTTTACAATGTCAAAATTATAGTGAACTCGGGAGGCTTCTCTCCAAACTTTTTGAGCATAGGAATAAAATCTTAAATCAAACTAATTAATTTATTTCTTTAGGTTTGATAGACCAAAGTTTGGTATGAGTGGACGTTAACCATCATCATCATCATCATCATCATCATCATCATCATGGTTATTCTCTCTTCATATTATTTAGGTGAATGCTATTTAATTTATTTTAATTTTTGAAACGTGAAGGGGTTTTATTTTTATTTTTAATTGAATTTTTTTATTAAATTATTTCAAATATATATTATGAGTTTGTTTTCAAAATGCTTTTAGTATTATTTGTACCGAACTTGTTGACCAGAAGGTGATGGCAAATCAACATAGACAATAACAAGAGAAAGTTTTAATATCACATACAAATAATCTAGATTGACCAAAAGAGATTTAGAATCAACATGCATCCCACTATCATCCTAGGGTAGTTACCAGATCTGGAGCATTTGGATCATTATCAGGTGGCTAGGGAGAATGAAAGGTCTTATGAAAGTGGACCTCCATGTGAGCCATTTTACCTTCTCATTAATCCTGCATGTACTGAATTCATTTATGTCCACGCTGCAAAGAGATCATCTTGTCAAGGATGTGCCACTAGTTATGTTGGAGGTCATTCGTAAATAAAATGCCCTCATTACGGTTGTCATTCCTATCTCTCGCCAATTGTTCCACCATTAGGGTCACTTATCTAATTTGAGCTTTCAGCGCATCGAATGGAGGTGGAAAATCAACCCTCCCAGGAGAATTAGCAGGTTGTTTGTCTAACTCCTCGCCCATGTCTCTCAAATCCACCGAATGGGCCAGACCCCACCCCTGCAAAACCACACCCCGACGAGCTTGGGTGTGCTACCATTGATTTAGTCATCTGCAATCTTGTCCACCCAATTCTAGCAAGAAAACCCCACAACATTGATCACCCAACTTCGGCAATACGACACCTCTGAACCACCAACAGAAATGAGCAACCCAAGAAAGTTCAAGTTCAAACAAATCCCCACAAAAAACCCAGTGCCCTACACGGCTAGAAAGCTAGAGGAGGTGCCACATGGATGAAGTTGCCCAATCACAGACCTCCACACATGACTAAAATCCTAGAGACCCACCATAAAGAACCAACTCCAAGTGCCTGAACCTCCACTCTACATAACCCCTTTGAAATAACTAGCAAGAAAGAAAAAACTACAAACATCCAAGAGGCGTTTGCCTCCTCTGATGTCCTCTACCACAAACCACGAGAACCAAACAGGGGAACCACAAAAACCACTATCAAACCAACTTGCACAAAATTCCTAGACTACGACAACAAGTGTATGAGGAAATTTTACTAGTGGGTTGAAGTTGTCGAGGGTCATGCACACAACAACACGCCCTCCCCGCCTTGCGTGGAGCTCAAAATTCCTGGATTTCACCCAACCTCACCGACTCAGACCAGGGTCCCACACAAATATACCTAATTCCTTTGCTCCATCGAACTCAAACTCAGAATCTCTGAAATCATCGCACAATATAAGCTTTTTTTAATTCAGGCTTTTGTGATCCATAATGAATTACGAAAAGTGTTTCAGTAGAAATCACATAACAAAATTTTTTGGTTGACGCGTTTCGAACCAACCAGTGTGGTTCATCATCGGGACCAAATATAGGATTTACCGCACTAGGGGCAACGGATCATTAGGATGAAGAGCCACCCTACACACCAAAACAAGAATTCCCCCCAACAACCTTTCCACCCATCACCTGCAATAACAATTAGAACCAACGACCAAAAGAGTAGCAATTAACCTTTGTCTTCACCCTGTCTCCAAATCCCTCGCTCGAGCGAAAACACTATTGCCACATCTCATTGCACTAATGCCACATGAGAGAGCCATTAAGAGCAGCACTGCTAACCTCAAGACTCCCTCTTGTCACTCCATTGGAGAATAGTGAAGATTTTTTTATTAAATTACATACTTTCACTTTTAAATTGTATAAATTTATTTTTAAAATGTATAAATTGATTCAACCTTTTTAAAATCCTTATAAATACTCAAATAATACAAATTACAAACTTATCATTTCAGTGGGTTATTCCAAGTGGTCTGATTTACCTTGAATAAGGTTCATGAATCATCGTTCATTCACGAATAACAACCAAAAATAAGTATCCTCACTACTAAATTAACAACTAAATTATAATAAATTTTCTAACCCTATAAAAAATACAAATTACTAACTTATTATTTTCAATCAAACAACTGAACCAAATTTCCAACAATATCGACAAATATATCACTCGAAAATTTAAAAAACGTAATCTATTTTTAAATATACACTAAGCGATATTTTTACCCGTTCTGCTGTCGGTTGGAACCTCGAATAGAGAAAAATTCAGCGATGAAATCTCGTCGGCAAAAGCGCTGCCAATGTTTATGAGACGTGACGTGGTTGGTCGCCGACGCGAAATTCCAGGAATTGGATAACAATGGTTGACCTGTAATTTATGATAAACACTACACGACATCGGGCGTCAAATCCTAGGAAAGGGAAGAAAGAATTTTAGGCGTCTTAGAGGTATTCTATTTAATAGTAATTTATTTTTGTAAAGAACAGATTTTATTTAAAAATAATAATTAAATTTCGTTAAAATCTAATAATTATTTAAATTTATATGTTAAAATTTTTAAAATTAATAAAAACTTATTGATAGTAAAATTCTAATAGATACATAAATAATTACGGTTAAAAGTAGTTTGTTGAATAATTTTGAATATATATATATATAATATATATAAATTTTGAGAAGGATTAATAACAAATGTATTATAAAAAATTAGACAAAAATTTCCAAAAGATAAAAAGTAAAATAGAAATAGATATTATTATTTCTAATTTTAAAGATAAAATGTGGGATGTTAAAGAGATGGAGGGCAAAAAAGAAAATAAGGTACTATAAGGAGGTGATCAACCCTTTTCGATAACCAAAATTATCTCTCTATGTTGACTAGCATTAAAAAGAAAATGAATATCGCTAGGATTAGAACTAATTCTCATGAGCTTCGGAGTGAGACCGGGTGGTGGTCTATTCCCAAGACTCCTTGGGACAATAGAATTTGTCATATTTGTGATACTAAGGTGGAAGATGAAAAACACTTCCTTTAGACTTCCCGACTATTTCCCACATCCGCTCTCAATACCCTATCCTCAATGACACCTCCAATCTTCTTGACTTTTTAAGCCAACCCAACTATAGTGATCTTGGTACGCTTCTTTCCCTGCTCTTTGATCATATAAACAAGATTTTGAAGAATGACAATTAGACTCTCCTTTGTTGAGGTCTGATAGACCACAGTGGTCTTAGTGGACATTAATCATCACCATCATTAAGTATTTTAAATTCTAAATTTAGTTAAAATATATATATATATAATTTAGTAATTTTTTACATGGTTTTATTGGAATGTTAATGATAATTAAAGTTCATCAAAAACCAATATAATTTATGGGATTTTAGGAAAGTAAAAATTATATATATTAATTATTAATATTAATTCATAATAAATTATAATAATCAACTTAATTAATAATAATAATATCAATAATAAAATATCAAAAATCATAATTATTGAAATAATATTTAAAAATTACAAATTAATAAATGAAAATTAAAATGGAAAAATGGAAAAATATAAATGTTATTTAGGTGAACCATAAAGACGATCTGAGGTGGTAGTGTATTTTTGTTTGAGTTTCTTTTGTGGATCCTGGTGGGAGTTTCTCTGCGGCTTTGTAATCTTGGTGAGAGTTAGTAGTCTCCTCAAACATTACAGGTATATCAGTTTCTCTCTCTTCCTTTTACTAAATTATAGTTAGGAGTACTTCCCCCCATATTTCTAAGCCTACCTCTAGTAGAGGAAGGCCAAGAAAAATTACTCTAGATAATCTATATGAATACATTGAATCTTTAGATCATTGAAGAGAAGAAAGAAAAAAGAAACCTAAAAAAGAATTGTCTACAATGCTTACAGAACATAAAGTTGAATTATCTATAGTGCTTAGCAATAACTACACATCATTAGAAGATAAAATTATAGTATTCGAGATGGAAATTCAAAGATTGAAAGATAGGATGCAAAATTTAGAACACAAGAAACAATCAATGGTCGAAGAAAATCGCATCTTGAGAGATAAGATTAAAAGGTTAAATAAAAACTAGATAATAGTTCAGCACTAAGTAGCACAATGAATCAAATTGATATCAAACCCACAAAAGAGGAAATGAACAAATTAATTGAGTTGGATCATGAGTGAGACAAAAGAGCCCTTAACCTTATCATTGTTGGTATACAAGAACAAAAAGATGAGGGCACATTAGAAATAGTGAAAGAACCACTGAAAACTCACTCACAAATTCAAACAGCTTATTTAATAGAAGCACAAAGGATGGGCAAGATCCTAGTGCATAAGCATAGGCTAATCTATGTCAAGGAAAGTTGCAATGACCACAAATTAGATATGCTTAGTAAATCTCCTAGTATAAAAGGGTCAAGAATCTTTATAAATGAAGATCTTATTCCAGAAGACAAAGTTGAACTAAGGAAACAGTTCCAAAAGGTAAAAGAGGCAAGAATGGAAGGCAAATGGGCAATCAATAGAAATAAAAAAAGCTATCATTAGAGAAAGAGTCGAAAATAAAAGTGATGAATAGGAATTAGGAATAATCTGGACTCTTCTAGAACTGTCATGGTTTTCTATGGCAAAAAGGTCTTATGTGAAGTTGGATCCCATGAAATATTGATCTTATTGTCTTAGTCGAAACCTGGGAGCATGACAAATCTAGGGCCCCCCACATTAACGGTTTCATTCTTTGCTCAACTTGGAATAAGAGGTCATCTCGAAGAGGAGTTGGTAGTATAGCTTGTTATATAAATAATAACATTACTTCCCACATTCGGCTTCATCATAATGACCCCCTCAATCAATACATTTGGATTGATATCTTTGACTCTAATACCAATAGGATTTTCCTTGCAACTTGTTACTTTTCTCCCATCAACTCTACTCCTATAAGAAGAACAACCTGGATAAGAATCATCCCTTCATTAAAATAGAACATGATATCCACAACATAAGGAATGAAAGAAACATTCTTTTGCTTAGGGACTTCAATGCTCATACTGCCACTAACCAAGCCACTTTATCATGTAATAACTCTAATTCTAACCCTTATGGCTTGATGAGGATTATGATCTAGCTAGTAAATTCAAAACAAATTTTGAAGACACTAACGAGAACCTTTTTGGTACTAAGCTAATCAAGATTTGTAGTTCCTAAGACCTGATTATTTGTAATGGGATTAATAAGTGGTCTTCCTCTAGCCAAATGACTTGTATTCATGGGCACATTAACAATGTTGTGGACTATGTGATATATGATACGCAGATTCTCCATTGTATTGTTATTTTTGACCTCCTAAATGACCATGATCCTGAATCTGGCCATAGACCTCAATCCTTAACCCTTAACGTTGATATGTACACCAACCACATGCATAAGAATGGTGAGCCAAAGACACATTCACTTCGAAAAAAAAAAAAAAAAAAAAAAAAGATCTCTTCTTAAAAGATTTAATTAGGAATTTAGGTTTCTTACAATATAATAACAACATTGATCACATATTTTACTACTATCCTTTTCACTACCACTACCAATTTCTCTACAAAGGTATCATACAAAAAAACAATAGAACTTCCAACCCATGGTATGATAATGATTGTAAGTCTGTCAGGAAAGCAATTAGAGATGCTCCCAACAAAATTATTAAGTGTGAAAAAATCAAGTTGTACAAAGCTCTTATCAAAAGGAAAAAAAGGGACTATATAAACAAGAGACAAGATCCTCTTCTCAACCACTCTAAAGTTAAGCATAGAAAGTTTCGAAGGAACATTCCTGTCTGTAAATAAAAAAAAATGAATTGATCCCATTAAAGAAATAGGATGTCTATCTTAAGAAACTTTATGACTCCCTGGACACCATGGGAAACAATGGAGACACTCTTATAAAGGAGGATATATTTTCTTTGGAAGACATGGAGTTTGGGATTAAGAAGCTCGCTAATGGGAAATCTAGAGATATTGAAGGGTACCAAGCTGAAATTTTCAAAATAGGAAGGTCCATCCTCATCCTTCACTTATACGATCTCCTCAACTTGGTGGTCAAACACAGCTTCCCTAGTTGTGGACGCAAAGCCTTATTGTTCCTATCTTTAAAAGTGGGGATAAATATGTTCCCTCTAATTATAGGGCTATCATGACTAGCCACATTTTAGCCAAATTGTATGAGCTCATTTTGGAAAAAGAAGATTAGCACATGGCTTGAAATCCATGGTTAAAATACCAAAGTGCAAGTTAGTTTTAGAAGGCACCAATATACTATTGACCACCTTGTCACTCTTAGGACCATTGCCAAGGATTGTCGTAATAGTAAAACTAATCTCTTCTGTTGTTTTGTTGACTTTAGAAAAGCTTTAGACATTGTTCCTCAAGAAAAGTTATGGAAAACGGTTGATGAGATAATGGTTCCTCTCGAGTTGAAGGTTGTTTTTACTAGATTATACAAAACTTTATTGATAAGCTTAAGACCACCGAGGGTTGGTCTACAAAAATTAAATGCAACATCAGTGTTAAGCAAGGTTGTCCCCTACCCCTTACCCTTTTTGGCATTTACATTGACAAGGTTGAGGAGTGCTTATAAGTTGCTAGTTGTGAAGGACCCAAGGTCATTGGTACAGTCATTACTCTTCTCATTTATGATATGATATTGTTCTTCTTGCCAGGATCCCTGACGATCTTGATAAGCAACTTAAAACCCTCCATGATTACTGCTCCAAGACAAGTATGATTGTTAATACTGACAAGACTAAAGTCATGATTATTAAATAAAAAAAGGTCACCTATGGTAATTTCATTTATGATAATAATTACTTAGAAATTGTTTCTTCATACAAATATTTAGGCGCTGACATTCACCATAAACTCAACTAGAACTATAACATTGAGAAAAGGAGTATAGGAGGTTGGAAAGCATACTATGAGCTTGAAAATAATTGTAAGACAGCTAATCCTTGGGTTTGGAATAAAAAAAGTTCCTCTTTGAGATTCTTGTCACCCTTGTTATTTTATAAGGTTGTGAGGTGTGAGGTTGCAGTGTATCTAGAGATTCTTGGAGAAAGATTGAAATGATCCAAAAGCAATTCATAACCTACAACCTTAGGATTTTAGGGAAATGCTCCCTACCATATTCTCTTAATTGATGCTAGCATTTCCCCCATTGAAAGCACGATTGTGTTTAGATTTTTGATGTATAAGAAGAAGTTGTACAACTTCAAAGCCAAAAGGCTCCCCAAAATTGCTTCTAACTCTAGTCAAAACCACCTTTGGCTCAAGCGAGGTTGGTATAAGGATGCCAAGTCCTGGCTCAACCATTGGGGGATAAGGAGGAGATCATCTCGAGGAATAAGGATAATATTAAAAACACCATTACTTCCAAATTTAATGATAAGTTGTGGAGCGATAAGGAGTTAGAGGGGAAAATGAAGTTAAGGTATTATAAGGAGGTAATCAACCCCACACTTACTAACCATAATTACCTTTATGTCTTAACTAGTGTTAAGAAGAAAAGGAACATTGCAAAAATTAGAATTAATTCGCATGAGCTTCAAAACAAAACTGGGCGTTGGTCTATTCCAAAAACACCTTGGGACGAAAGAATATGTCTCCTCTACGATACTAAGAGAGTCGAAGATGAAAAGCACTTTCTCTTGGATTGCCTGACACTCTCTCACATCTGCTCTCATTTTCATAACATTTTCTCCACTACCAACCTCGTTGACTTGTTAAGTTAGCAAAACTACAGTGACCTCGAAACATTTCTCTCCCTTCTTCTTGATCACAAAAATAAATTTTAAATAATCTCAATTATTCGCTTCTTTCTTAAAATGTGATAAATTATATTAATCTTAATGAACATTAATAATAATCATCATTAATATTATATCTTAAAAATCTAAAAATAATTAATAATTAAAAAATATAAATAATTATATTCCATTTGTATCAAGTTATCCCAATATAATTTCCAATCGAATAAAAATAAAAATACTAAATTCTTCCCGAAAGCAGCACTAATTAGGCTGATAGGCCTTCCTATGCATCAACTTCTTCGTAAACACTTTTACCCTGCTCTGTTCGATCAGGTGAGACACTTTCAACCGTTGATCTGAACTAGAAAACGAAACAACAAAAAATCAAGAAAGCACGGAAAGTCAAGAAAGCACAAAAGCTCATGAGAAAAGATTCTATGGATAAAATCAAGAAAGCACGAAAAAGCTCATAAAAAGCAAGGATTGAAAGAACAAAGCTCAGAAAAAGCAAAGATTTTAAACACAAGAAAACACAAAAGCTACTGAGCTTGCTGTTATAACAAAGCTATGATTTTAAGAAGAAGAAAGCGCACCCCTGAGAGAAAAGCAAAGAGAGGAAGGATTGTTTTGAGAGGAAGGATTCTGAAAACAATAGACTCTAACAGAGTCATTACAATAGCGTGTCCACAACTCATACAACTCCTACAATTTCTTGTATGGGTTCAATGCATTCTTAAAGGCCTTAACGCGTATGCATCTGTGTCTTTAGATGTTCATGAATCTATTGTAATGGCATTGACAACTAGTTCTTCATCCATTCTATGCAGCGGTATTTATTTGGCCAAGCAATACAATAGGTGGTTGTTGCTCAAGGTCCTTCAAGACTGCCAAACAACACTGCCAAACTATTTCGATCAAATTGTTATTGTACCCTGGACTTCCGATGGTTAATGATCAACCAGCTCGCTGGGCAGAGAAGTTCAATGGTTGTTAATCACTTCTATTTTTGCCTTGATTTCTTTGGAAATGGTTCAACAATTTTAATATCTTCATGCTTATCTAAAATTTAGTGTATAACCTTTTGATTGCAAATATTTTAGATGTAGACAATCATGTGTTGGGAGAACTGGTGGACCTTCACTCCAATTTGTAGCCAACACATACTTAGCCAGTCGTGAAATGAATGGCGTTGTTCATTCAAGCAATCTAATATGGTGTCCAAGTTCTTCCAAGGTTTCAGTGGTCGTTGGCTTGAATTTGGTCGGCAGTTTGTGTGACGTCTGAAAATTATTCGCTTGCTTGCATATTCTTGTTGTTCCAAATTCGAATTGTAAGTTTCGCTTTACTGTTTAGTTTGTTTCAAGTGTTAGAACATAAGCTATGCGATTGTAGTTTCGATGTTCGGAACTATCGATATTGGAATCACAGAAGGATCTAAGAGCGTCGTGGAGTTCACATCAAAGATGGCAGATCCTTCAAAAGGCACCAAAACCATGCTCAAGAGTTTTTTTCAATCAGATCCCACCTTGCTTTCAACTAGAAATCATTCATCAGACGAGAGTTTAGGCTTGAACAACAACTCAAGTATGAAATGGATGGAAAGGATCTGCCATCTCTGTGAGAATAGGAACATCGAGGATGAAAACCACTTCCTCTTAGAATGTCCCACGTACAACCACATTAGATCTCAGTTTCATAATCTTTGTCGCAATACTGACCTTCCTAGCCTTTTACGATGTCAAAATTATAGTGAGCTCGGGAGGCTTCTCTCCAAGCTTTTTTGAGCATAGGAATAAAATCTTAAATCAAAACTAAATAATTTGTTTCTTTTAGTCCGATAGACCAAAGTTTGGTCTCAGTGGACGTTAACCATCATCATCATCATCATCATCATCATCATCATCATCATCATCTGTATGGTTATTCTCTCTTCATATTATTTAGGTGAACACTATTTAATTTATTTTAATTTTTGAAACGTGAAGGGGTTTTATTTTTATTTTTAATTGAATTCTTTTATTAAATTATTTCAAATATATATTATGAGGAGTTTGTTTTCAAAATGCTTTTAGTATTATTTGTACCAAACTTGTTGACCAGAAGGTGATGGCAAATCAACATAGACAATAACAAGAGAATGTTTTAATATCGCATACAAATAATCTAGATTGACCAAAAGAGATTTAGAATCAACATGCATCCCACTATCATCCTGGGGCAGTTACCGGATCTGGAGCATTTGGATCATTATCAGGTGGCTAGGGAGAATGAAAGGTCTCATGAATATGGACCTCCATGTGAGCCATTCTACCATCTAACTGATCCTGCATGTAGTGAATTCATTTATGTCCATGTTGCAAAGAGATCAACTTGTCAAGGATGTGCCATTAGTTATGTTGGAGGTCATTCGTAAATGAAATGCCCTCATTACGGTTATCATGCCTATCTCTAGCCATTTTTTCCACCATTAGGACCACTTATCTAATTTGAGCTTTCAGTGCATTGAATTGAGGTGGAAAATCAACCCTCCCAGGAGAATTAGCAAGTTGTTGGTCTAACTCCTCGTCCATGTCCCTCAAATCCACCGAATGGGCCAGACCTCGACCCCACAAAACCACACCTCGACGAGCTTGGGTGCGCTACCATTGATTTAGTCCTCTGAAATCTTGTCCACCCAATTCTAGCAAGAAAACCCCACAACATTGACCACCCAACTTCAGCAATACAACACCTCTGAGCCACCAACAGAAACGAGCAACCCAAGAAAGTTCAAGTTCGAACAAATCCCCACAAGAAACCCAATGCCCTACAAGCCTAGAAAGCCAGAGGAGGCGCCACATGGATGGAGCTTCCCAATTACAGACCTCCACACATGACTAAAATCCTAGAGACCTACCATAAAGAACCAGCTCCAAGTGCCCGAACCTCCACTCTGCACAATTCCTTTGAAATAACTAGCATGAAAGAAAAAACAACAGACATCCAAGAGGCGTTTGCCTCCTCTGATGTCCTCTACCACAAACCACGAGAACCAAACAAGGGAACCACAAAAACCACTATCAAACCAACTTGCACAAAATTCCTAGACTACGACAACAAGTGTATGAGGAAATTTTACTAGTGGATTGAAGTTGTCGAGGGTCATGCATACAACAACACGCCCTCCCCCCTTGCGTGGAGCTCAAAATGCCTGGATTTCACCCAACCTCAGCGACTCAGACCAGGGTCCCACACAAATATACCTAATTCCTTTGCTCCATCGAACTCAAACTCAGAATCTCTAAAATCATTGCACAATATAGGATTTTCTGAATTCAAGCTTCTGTGATCCATAATAAATTACGAAAAGTGTTTCAGTAGAAATCACATAACAAAATTTTTTGGTTGACGCATTTCAAACCAACCAGTGTAGTTCATCATCGGAACCAAATATAGGATCTACCGCACTAGGGGCAACGGATCATTAGGATGAAGAGCCACCCTACACACCAGAACATGAATTCCCCCCACCAACCTTTCCACCCATCACCTGCAATAAACAATTGGAACCAACGACCAAAAGAGTAGCAATTAACCTTTGTCTTCGCCCTGTCTCCAAAACGTTCATCTCCCTCACTCGAGCGTAAACATTGTTGCCACATCTCATTGCATTAATGCCACATGAGAGAGCCATTAAGAGCGGCACTGCTAACCTCGAGACTCCCTCTTGTCACTCCATTGGGGAATAGTGAAGATTTTTTATTATTAAACTACATACTTTCACTTTTAAAATGTATAAATTGATTTTTAAAATGTATAAATTGTTTCAACCTTTTTAAAATCCTTATAAATGCTCAAATAATACAAATTACAAACTTATCATTTCAGTGGGTTATTCTAAGTAGCTTGATTTACCTTGAATAAAGTTCATGAGTTAACGTTCATTCGCAAATAACAACAAAAAATAACTATCTCACTACTAAGTTAACAACTAAATTATAATAAATTTTCTCACACTATAAAAAATACAAATGACACACTTATTATTTACAAACACCTAAAGCAAATTTCCAACCATATCGACAAATATATCATTCGAAAATTTAAAAAACGTAATCTATTTTTAAATATACACTAAGCGATATTTTTACTTGTGCTGCTGTCGGTTGGAACTTCGAATAGAGAAAAATTCAGCGATGAAATTTCGTCGGCAAAAGCGCTGCCAATATTTATGAGACGTGACGTGGTTGGTCAACGACGCGAAATTCCAGGAATTGGATAACAATGGTTGACCTGTAATTTATGATAAACACTACACGACATCGGGCGTCAAATCCTAGGAAAGGGAAGAAAGAATTTTAGGCGTATTAGAGGTATTATATTTAATAGTAATTTATTTTTGTAAAGACAATTTTATTTTAAAATAATAATTAATTCGTTAAATCTAGTACTTTTTAATTTTATTGTTAAAATTTTTAAATTAATAAAAACTTGTTGATAGTAAAATTAACAACAAATGCATTATAAAAAATAAGACAAATTTTTAAAAGGCAAAAAGTAAAATAGAAATAGATATTATTATTTTTAATTTTAAAGATAAGATGTGGGATGCTAAAGAGATGGAGGGCAAAAAGAAGGTAAGGTACTATAAGGAGGTGATCAACTCTTCTCGATAATCAAAATTATCTCTCAATGTTGACTAGTATTAAAAAGAAAATGATCATCGCTAGGATTAGAACTAATTCTCATGAGCTTCGGAGTGAGACCGTGCGGTGGTCTATTCCCAAGACTCCTTGGGACAATAGAATTTGACATATTTGTGATACTTAGGTAGAAGATGAAAAACACTTCCTTTTAGACTTCCTGACTCTTTCCCACATCTACTCTCAATTCCCTATCATCAGTGACACCTCCAATTTTCTTGACTTACTAAGCCAACTATAGTGATCTTGGTACGCTTCTTTCCCTACTCTTTGATCACATAAACAAGATTTTGAAGAATGACAATTAGACTCTCCTTTATTGAGGTTGATAGACCACAGTGGTCTTAGTGGACATTAATCATCACCATCATTAAGTATTTTAAATTTGAAATTTAATTAAAATATATATATATCTAGAATTTTTTACATGGTTTATTGATGTTAATGATAATTAATTGTTCTTTAAAAACCAATATGATTTATGGATTTTAAGAAAGTAAAATAATTATTATATTAATTATTAATATTAATTCATAATAAAATTATTAATAATAAATTTATTATTATAATAATAATCATAATAAAATATCAAAAAACATAATTATTGAAATAATATTTAAAAATTACAAATTAATAAATGAATATTGAAATTGGAAAAATGATAAATATTATTTAGGTGAACCATAAAGACGATCTAAGGCGGCAATATATTTTTGTTTGACTTTATTTTGTGGATCCTGGTGGGAGTTTCTCTATGGCTTTGTAATCTTGGTGAGAGTTAGCTAGTCTCCTCAAACATTACAGGTACATCAGTTCCTCTCTCTTCCTTTTACTAAATTATAGTTAGGAGTACTCCCCCCCATATTTCTAATCCTACCTCTAGTAGAGGAAGGCCAAGAAAAGTTACCCTAGATAATCTATATGAATACATTGAATCTTTAGAGCAACAAAGAGAAGAAAGAAAAAAGCAACCTAAGAAAGAATTGTCTACAATGCTTACAGAATATAAAGTTGAATTATCTATAATGCTTAGCAATAACTACTAATAATTAGAAGATAAAATTATAGCATTCGAGACGGAAATTCAAAGAATGAAAGATAGGATGCAAAATTTAGAACACAAGAAACAATCAATGGCCGAAGAAAATCGCATCTTGAGAGATAAGATTAAAAGATTAAAATAAAAACTAGATAATAGTTCAGGCCTAAGTAGCACAACGAATCAAATTGATATCAAACCCACAAAAGAGGAAATGAACAAATTAATTGAGTTGGATCATGAGTGAGACAAAAGAGCCCTTAACCTTATCATTGTTGGTATAAAAGAACAAAAAGATGAGGGCACATTAGAAATAGTGAAAGAACAACTGAAAACTCACTCACAAATTCAAACAACTTGTTTAACAGAAGCACAAAGGATAGGCAAGATTCTGGTGCATAAGCATAGGCTAATCTATGTCAAGGAAAGTTGCAATGACCACAAATTAGATATGCTTAGTAAAGCTCCTAGTCTAAAAGGGCTGGAAATCTTTATAAATGATGATCTTATTCCAGAAGACAAAGTTGAACTAAGGAAACAGGTCCAAAAGGTAAAGGAGGCAAGAATGGAAGGCAAATGGGCAATCATTAGAAATAGAAAAGCTATCATTAGAGATAGAGTCGAAAATAAAAGTGATGAATAGGAATTAGGAACAATCTGGACTCTTCTAGAACTGTCATGGTTTTCTATGGCAAAAAGGTCTTGTGTTAAGCTGGATCTCGTGAAATATTGATCTTATTCTCTTAGTTGAAACCTGGGAGCATGACAAATCTAGGGCCCCCCACATTAATGGTTTCATTCTTTGGTCAACTTGGAGTAAGAGGTCATCTCGAAGAGGAGTTGGTAGTATAGTCTGTTATATAAATAATAACATTACTTCCCACATTCGGCTTCATAATAATGACCCCCTCAATCAATACATTTTGATTGATATCTTCGACTCTAATACCAATAGGGTTTTCCTTGCAACTTGTTACTTTTCTCCCATCAACTCTACTCCTATAAGAAGAACAACTTAGATAAGAATCATCCCTTCATTAAAATAGAACATGATATCCACACCATAAGGAATGAAGGGAACATTCTTTTGCTTAGGGACTTCAATGCTCATACTAGCACTAACCAAGCCACTCGATTATGTAATAACTCTAATTCTAACCCTTATGGCTTGATGAGGATTATGATCTAGCTAGTAAATTCAAAAGAAATTTTGAAGACACTAACGAGAACCTTTTTGGTACCGAGCTAATCAAGATTTGTAGTTCCTAAGACCTGATTATTTGTAATGGGATTAATAAGTGGTCTTCCTCTGGCCAAATGACTTATATTCATGGGCACATTAACAATGTTGTGGACTATGTGATATCTGATACCCAGATTCTCCATTGTATTGTTAATTTTGACCTCCTAAATGACCATGATCCTAAATCTGGCCATAGACCTCAATCCTTAACCCTTAACGTTGATATGTACACCAACCACATGCATAAGAATGGTGAGCCAAATACACATTCACTTCGAAAAAAGAAAAAAGGATCTCTTCTTAAAAGATTTAATTAGGAATTTAGGTTTCTTACAATATAATAACAACATTGATCACATTTATCGTAATTTTACTACTATCCTTTTCACTACCATTACCAATTTCTCTACAAATGTATCATTTAAAAAAACAATAAAACTTCCAACCCATGGTATGATAATGATTGTAAGTCTATCAAGAAAGCAATTAGAGATGCTCCCAACGAAACTGTTAAGTGTGAAAAAATCAAGGTGTACAAAGCTCTTAACAAAAGGAAAAAAAGGGACTATATAAACAAGAGACAAGATCCTCTTCTCAACCACTCTAAAGTTAAGCATAGAAAGTTTTGGAGGAACATTCCTGTCTGTAAATCAAAATAAAATGAATTGATCCCATTAAAGGAATAGGATGTCTATCTTAAGAAACTTTATGACTCCCTGGACAACATGGGAAACAACGGAGAAACTCTTATAAAGGAGGATATATTTTCTTTGGAAGACATGGAGTTCGGGATTAAGAAGCTCGTTAATGGGAAATCTAGAGATATTGAAGGGTACCAAGCTGAAATTTTCAAAATAGGAAGGTCCATCCTCATCCTTCACTTATACAATCTCCTCAACTTGGTGGTAAAACACAGCTTCCCTGGTTGTGGATGCAAAGCCTTATTGTTCCTATATTTAAAAGTGGGAATAAATATGTTCCCTCTAATTATAGGGCTATCATGACTAGCCACATTTTAGCCAAATTGTATGAGCTCATTTTGGAAAAAGAAGATTAGCACATGGCTTGAAATCCATGGTTAAAATACCAAAGTGCAGGCTAGTTTTAGAAGGCACCAATCTACTATTGACCACCTTGTCACTCTTAGGACCATTGCCAAGGATTGTCGTAATAGTAAAACTGATCTTTTATGTTGTTTTGTTGACTTTAGAAAAGCTTTAGACATTGTTCCTCGAGAAAAGTTATGGAAAAGGGTTGATGAGATAATGGTTCCTCTCGAGTTGAGGGTTGTTTTTACTAGATTATACAAAAAAATTATTGATAAGCTTAAGACCATTGAGGGTTGGTCTACAAAAATTAAATGCAACATCAATGTTAAGAAAGGTTGTCCCCTACCCCTTACCCTTTTTGGCATTTACATTGACAAGGTTGAGGAGTGCTTATAAGTTCCTAGTTGTGAAGGACCCAAGCTCACTAGTATAGTCATTACTCTTCTCATTTATGATATGATATTGTTCTTCTTGCCAAGATCCCTGATGATCTTGATAAGCAACTTAAAACCCTCCATGATTACTGCTCCAAGACAAGTATGATTGTTAATACTGACAATACTAAAGTCATGATTGTTAAATAAAAAAAGGTCACCTATGGTAATTTCATTTATGATAATAATTTCTTAGAAATTGTTTCTTCATACAAATATTTAAGCGTTGACATTCACCATAAACTCAACTAGAAATATAACATTGAGAAAAGGAGTATAGGAGCTCAGAAATAATACTATGAGCTTGAAAATAATTGTAGGACAACTAATCCTTGGGTTTGGAATAAAAAAAGTTCCTCTTCGAGATTCTTGTCACCCTTGTTATTTTATATGGTTGTGAGGTGTGAGGTTGCAGTACATCTAGAGATTCTTGGAGAAAGATTGAAATGATCCAAAAGTAATTCATAACCTACAACCTCAAGATTAAAGGTAATAATCCCTACCATACTCTCTTAATTGACACTAGCCTTTCCCCCATTGAAAGCATGACTGTGTTTAGATATTTGATGTATAAGAAGAAGTTGTACAACTTTGAAGCCAAGAGGCTTCCCAAAATTGTTTCTAACTCTAGTCAAAACCACCTTTGGCTCAAGTGAGGTTGGTATAAGGATGCCAAGTCCTGGCTCAACCATTGGGGGATAAAGGAGGAGATCATCTCGAGGAATAAGGATAATATTAAAAACACCATTACTTCCAAATTTAACGATAAGTTGTTGAGCGATAAGGAGTTAGAGGGGAAAATGAAGTTAAGGTATTATAAGGAGGTAATCAACCCACACTTGCTAACCATAATTACCTTTATGTCTTAACTAGTGTTAAGAAGAAAAGGAAAATTGCAAAGATTAGAATTAATTTGCATGAGCTTCAAAAAGAAATTGGGTGTTGGTCTATTCCCAAAACACCTTGGGACGAAAGAATATGTCTCCTCTACGATGCTAAGAGAGTCAAAGATGAAAAACAATTTCTCTTGGATTTCCTGACACTTTCTCACATCTGCTCTCATTTTCATAACATTTGCCCCACTACCAACCTCCTTGACTTGTTAAGTTAGCAAAACTACAGTCACCTCGGAACATTTCTCTCCCTTCTTTTTGATCAGAAAAATAAAATTTTAAATAATCTCAATTATTCACTTCTTTCTTAAGATCCGATAAATTATATTAATCTTATATGAATATTAATAATAATCATCATTAAATTATATCTTAAAATCTAAAAATAATTAATAATAAAAAATATAAATAACTATATTCCATTTGTATCAAGTTATCCCAGTATAATTTCCAATTGAATAAAAATAAAAATACTAAATTCCTCTCGAAAGCAGCACAACTCATTTTGGAAAAAGAAGATTAGCACATGGCTTGAAATCCATGGTTAAAATACCAAAGTGCAAGCTAGTTTTAGAAGGCACCAATCTACTATTGACCACCTTGTCACTCTTAGGACCACTGCCAAGGATTGTCGTAATAGTAAAACTGAGTTTTGTTGACTTTAGAAAAGCTTTAGACATTGTTCCTCGAGAAAAGTTATGGAAAAGGGTTGATGAGATAATGGTTCCTCTCGAGTTGAGGGTTGTTTTTACTAGATTATACAAAAAAATTATTGATAAGATTAAGACCACCGAGGGTTGGTCTACAAAATTTAAATGCAACACCAGTGTTAAGCAAGGTTGTCTCCTACCCCTTACCCTTTTTGGCATTTACATTGACAAGGTTGAGGAGTGCTTATAAGTTGCTAGTTGTGAAGGACCCAAGCTCACTGGGATAGTCATTACTCTTCTCGTTTATGATATGATATTGTTCTTCTTGCCAAGATCCCTGATGATCTTGATAAGCAACTTAAAACCCTCCATGATTACTGCTCCAAGACAAGTATGATTGTTAATACTGACAAGACTAAATTCATGATTATTAAATAAAAAAAGGTCACCTATGGTAATTTCATTTATGATAATAATTTCTTAGAAATTGTTTCTTCATACAAATATTTAGGTGTTGACATTCACCATCAACTCAACTAGAACTATAACATTGAGAAAAGGAGTATAGGAGGTTAGAAAGAATACTATGAGCTTGAAAATAATTGTAAGACAAGTAATCCTTGGGTTTGGAATAAAAAAGTTCCTCTTCGAGATTCTTGTCACCCTTGTTATTTTATATGGTTGTGAGGTGTGGGGTTGCAGTATATCTAGAGATTCTTGGAGAAAGATTGAAATGATCCAAAAGTAATTCATAACCTACAACCTCAAGATTTAAGGTAATACTCCCTACCATACTCTCTTAATTGACGCTAGCCTTTCCCCCATTGAAAGCATGACTGTGTTTAGATATTTGATGTATAAGAATAAGTTGTACAACTTCGAAGCCAAGAGTCTTCCCAAAATTGCTTCTAACTCTAGTCAAACCACCTTTGGCTCAAGTGAGGTTGGTATAAGGAAGCCAAGTCCTGGCTCGACCATTGGGGGATAAAGGAGGAGATCATCTCGAGGAATAAGGATAATATTAAAAACACCATTACTTCCAAATTTAACGATAAGTTGTGGAGCGATAAGGAGTTAGAGGGGAAAATGAAGTTAAGGTATTATAAGGAGGTAATCAACCCACACTTGCTAACCATAATTACCTTTATGTCTTAACTAGTGTTAAGAAGACAAGAAACATTGCAAAGATTAGAATTAATTCGCATGAGCTTCAAAAAGAAATTGGGTGTTGGTCTGTTCCAAAACACCTTGGGACGAAAGAATATGTCTCCTCTACGATACTAAGAGAGTCGAAGATGAAAAACACTTTCTCTTGGATTGCCTGACACTTTCTCACATCTGTTCTCATTTTCATAACATTTGCCCCACTACCAACTCTTTGACTTGTTAAGTTAGCAAAACTACAGTGACCTCAGAACGTTTCTCTCCCTTCTTTTTATCACAAAAATAAAATTTTAAATAATCTTAATTAGTCGCTTCTTTCTTAAGATCCAATAATTATTTAATCTGAAGAATATTAGTAATATCATCATTAACATTTATCTTAAAATCTAAAAAAATAATAATTAAAAAATATAAATAATTATATTCCATTTGTATCCCGTTATCAGAATATAATTTCCAATCGAATAAAAATAAAAATACTAAATGCCTCCCGAAAGCAGCACTAATCATACTTAGTGCAAAAAGTAGGGGAATGTTTAATATCCCTTGATCGAAACCCCAAGTTATGTCAACACGTTTCTATGAAAATTAATAAAGAATATATGAAAGTCGGCGAAGGAGAATATGCGGAGGCACTATAGGGAACACGTTGGCAATGGTAATTCAACATTTTAAATTGTAATTGACATTTTATAAATTAAAAGCTCATCTTTGGGAATCATTCGCTTAGAAAATAGAAGGTGAAATTTTGGACGGGATCATGGATCATCACTAGGTAAGGAGGTTCAGCATGATGTTTGAAGGGTGTAATTAAAATATGTAATTAATTAGTTATTTAAAAAAATATATGAACTAGTGAAATGAGATTTTGTTAATTTGTAAATTAGTATATTTAGTGTAATTTCAAACTTATTAAATAATAAGGGGTTAAATATTTTAGATGTAGTTTTTTTTTTCAAATACATTTTATTTAATTTTTTTTTAATTATATATATATATATATTATAAAAGTTTTATAACTATTAAGTTTTTGTAGGTTTATTAATTAAATTAAATATGAAATTTTTAATATATAATGCTTATTTTTAATAATAAAAAATTATATTAAACTGATACTAGATTGCATAATATCAAAATGTGTTGTTATGGTTTTCGAGAATATAAACTAAAACAATAATAAAAGTTAATGTTTTTTGCCTTTATACTAACCAAACACGTATAAAAAGGCTTATTGACCAAGATTTCATCATGCAAGACATTATGTCCTAGTATTGGTAAATTCCCAACGAAGTAGAAAAGGCATAAGTTCACTGAAACCATTAAGCAGTAATATTCCCTTAATTTATTTAGCTAATTTCTTTTAGAAATTTGCTTCAGAAAAATACATCATGAATCTCTTTCCCAAAGACATAATAAAAATTATACAATTTGCACCATAGGATTACAACATATTAAATAAAAAATTGTAAATGTAAAAAACTAAAAATTAGAGAGATACAACAACTCTCGCTATATTTTATCAATGGAATTCTCTGAGAAAGTTTACATAAATGTTTGTACCAAAACCTAGGGAATATCTCTTGAAAATTCTTTCCCGCCATCCTTGCTCATTAGTCTCCCAATAGGCATAGAAATCCTCAGTCCCAACACAATTTGTGCCTCTTTAACAATTATAACTTGGCCCTCTTTATAGGAACAACTCTGTCCACAATTCGGCCACCCAAAAACTTGACAATTTCAACCTCTTGGATTAATTATTTTTTTTCCTAGATGTGGCTCAGCCTCCACAATAGGGTTTGATTTTGACCCTCTACTAATGTAATTCGCCCCCCAATGATAGACATAAGCTCAATCCTTCAATGTAATCAATAAACCCTCCTAAAACTTCAATAGTTCTGCCCAAGAACTTGGCCTCTTTTCACAAGAATTTGGCCCACATAAACTGATGGAAAATTAACTAAATTGGGCTTGAATAATTCACTCCTTCAATGACTAGAAACTCACACTTGGTTTCTTAGATCAATTTAACCTTTAAGGGATGGGACTTGGCCTCCTTTATAGGTCAATGGTTCGATCTCTTCACCAAAGATCAACTCACTCTTTGAGGGAAACACAATTTCAACACCTGCAATTATTCTTTGATTTGACCTTCTAATGCGCAATAATTTGACCCTCTCTATGTAACCTCCTTGTTGTATCACTTCATACTCCATATAAGATCAATGATTAGCTAGGGCGACGTTACAACCATTGAAACCAACCACCACCAGCTAGGGTGTATATTTCAACAATGAAACTAGGAAATATCAAGGGTTTCTCTCTCACTCAATAAGTTTCTCAAGCTACTCATCAATTCACAAATAATTCTTTACATCCCCTAAAAAACATGGGTGATAAGCAAAAACCATGGGTCACTTTATTTTTCTAATGTGACTTTTACCACCTTTATGTAATTATTTATTAATATATTATGTTGACCCCATTTTTTTGTCAATAACCCATGGGATCCAAATAGGCTACGAATCCTGTCCTCTCATGCATCTATGGATTAGAAGGGACATTACAGTCATCCCTCCTTGAATTTGCTTATCCTAAAGTAACAAAAGGCTTGATAGGTGCTGCAATGCTTGCTCGCCTTCCCATGTAGCATCTTCCATTGCTAAGCCCTCCATTGAATTAAATACTCTTGGATGACTCTACTCCTCGAATTCCTCTCCCTCATGTCTAGGACCTCTCCCAAAATGACAACCAATTGCCCTTCCTCATCAAGTGGTGGAAGCTCTTTTGTGGCCTTGACTTGTTGTCCAAACACCCTTTTAAGGAAGGGTACATGGAAAATATTGTGAATATTTCTTACTTTTGGTAGTTATAATTCATAAGAAACCTACCAAATCTTCTTGATCGCCTTGTAAGGTCCAAAGAATCGTGGATTTAATTTCATAAAGCCACTCTTCTTCAAGGATGATTGCATATATGGATGACGTCTCAGGAAAACAAGATCCCCCTCTTGGAAGTTGCGCACCACCCTATGCTGATATGCATACACCTTTTGCTAATTTTGGAGTAGTTGTAGGTTCTCCTTAAGGATTTTAAGAATATCTTGACTCTCCTACAACCAATCCCTAGCCATCAATTCCCTTCTATCTCCTAATACCATCTCAATGAATGTTGGAGCATCATAACTGTACAATGCTATGAAAGGAATCATCTCGATAGACATATGGTAGGTGATGTTATAACAATACTCACCCATGTGCAACCACCTAATCCAATTTTTTTGTTTCCTGACCACATAATTCCTCAAATATCCTTCCACCCACTTATTGACGATCTTTGTCTCGTCATCTTTTTGTGAATGATAATTGGTATTCAAGGTCAGCTCTGTGTTGGCTAATCTAAATAGTTCCTGCCAAAATGCGCTAGGGAATCTGCTATCTCAGTCATTGGCAATATGTTTGGGAACTCCATGCAATCTAAAGATCTCTCAAAAGAATGTCTTTGCCAATTGTGCCAATGAGTAGTCATAAGATATGGTCATTAAGTGAATGAATGTTGTTAGCCTAACTACCACCACAAAGATACGTTTTCTCCCTTTAACCTTCAAAAGCCCTGTAATGACATCCATTGAAATTCTTTCCCAATCTTTATCTGGGATTGAAAGTAGTTGTAATAGTTCTTATATATGGGTCTGCTCTATTTTATTCTATTGGAAAATATCATATTCTACTACATGTCTCCCAACAACAATTTATAAAGGAGTGTGTGTTAAATAAACACTTATCCTTCATGTAAAATCTTAAAATATGATATTTAGGAATTAATCATACACTTTATCAGTTATGTGAAAATTTTCAATATGATATTGATTAATTATTTTCTTAAAAAAAAAAAGTTATTTAAATGATGTAAGTGTGGTAAGAGCAAGAATAAGGGGAGTCTTTCTAATCCCAGAGGAAAAATAATCTTATTTTTCACTTGGTGATTTAGTTAAGTTTTAAATAGTCTTGCATAAGTATATGATTTATTATATGGTTTATCTTAGTTTAAAAAAAAATGAGTACTTTCTATCTTCTAAAATTACTTTGAGGGAAGTATAACAACCTTTTTTATAACACCCCATCTATATGTATATGTGCACATGTGTGAAAAATAATTGATTATTGGTTGAAGGGAGGGACACATAGATCCAAAGTCTGAAGGGAGGGTCATAGTGTGGTTGTTGCGGTTCCTGTGGCGTGTCTATTAGTTTCTTGTGGCATGTCAAGAACAAGCCCCTACAATGACATTGAATTTCCTTAATTTCAACTTGAAAGGTGACTAGCCAACACTATCAAGAATTGAAGAAGGTTGGGTGAGGTAGCATGGAAGGGGGATGACACTCATCCCTATCCCCTTCCTCGAGAATCAAGATAGACTTGGAATGACTGCCTTAGGAAGAAAAAAAATACAAGAGAAGCTCAACAAGGAGGCATGACCTATAGAGAAGGAAAACAGCCATAGAATGGAGTGCATGCAAGGGAATCCTTTGCAAAAAGAGAGAGCAAGGCACTTCCAAGAGCTAAGTTGGAAGACTAAGCTAGATTGAAATGTTCAAGAGCCAGTATTCAGAATAACGAGGTCTTATTCCTCACATATCTTGCATTGATGCCACTAGATGGTGATTCTAAGATTGAATGGTCAGAGGGAAGCTTAGGATGCTTGAACTAATTGGTTCTTATTATTGGTTGAAGAAACACTTGACAGAGAAATATCATCACTGTGGTGCTTGTTGAACAAGATATAAAACCACATGTTTAGTGACTACAAACCACTGCAGTGATTGCTAAGAAACAATAGTTTTGAAACATGTTAGATTAATGATTGTCGTCACACCAAAACCTATAGGTGTTAGTAAATATACACATCGCTGGAGCTAATGGATCCTTGAGAGGAAATTAAGCACATGTTTTGAAGCACGTGAGGAGCACTAGGTTATCCAATTCCCAACAATCTCCCTTGTAGTGTGAGATGGGGGTGTTTTAAACTCAATACCTTTGGCTTTGATACCACTTGTTGGATTCACAATTTTCATTATCACCAAAACCCGCAGAAGTTAGTAAATGGATGCATCGCTAGAGTTAACAAATCCTTGAAAGGCATTTAAGCACATGTCACGAAACACACAGGGAGCACTAGATTATCCAATGTCCAACATTAGATTCTACCTCATAGAGCTTAGCATTGGCCATATGAATCTTGGGTAAAGCCCTGCGTTTTTTACTTAAGGAGTGAGTGAGGCATTGTTGTGCTTACTGCTAGTGAGAAGTTGTTAAACCACTAGGATAGTGGGCTCATTCTTCTAGGTATGTGACTAAGCCTTGGGTGTGAATTTCTATGAATAAACATCCCATCGGATTTTGCATCTCGCTCTAGGGTGGTCAGCTGCAAGGAATATTGGTGTGTAGTCGGCCTATGTTTGGGTGGAGAGTTGAAGTCCCTCCTTTAATTTCCAACCATCCTTAAACAAACAACTATATATATTAGAATATTATATACTATATTTTATATACTACTATTATATATATATATATACTATATTTATATACGCCATAAATACATATATAATCTTTCATTGACTTGCAGATTACTTGTCATCTTGCTAATGATGGCAATATTTACATGGTTATTTAATGATATGCCTGCATTTTGAGGCTCATTATTGTGCTAATGCATTTTAAATTAATAATTCCTATGTACTTTAAAGACTCTAATTTGTTGTCTTGGACAGTGTTTGTCCAGTTTATTATTCATGGTTGATGGCAATGTTAATGTTGCTTATGAATACTTCATACATACTTGAAATTCTGTTGAAGTATAGAGTATAAATTATATGAAATCTTGTGAAGTATATATATATATATATATAAACTTGTTCTCATACTAGTTGTTCTGTCTAAACCAAGTATGTGTAGCTTTAGGGTTTGTGGTCATAACTCTCACACGTTGGTGGTTTGAACTCTCACACTATCAAACATATTCACAAAGAGTGATTTAGTTATCCAGGCATCGGGTCCTCAACTATTATACACCTTAGGACTTCAAGTTGTTAGTGGAAGCAAGGTAGTCATCATATTATTTGCAAACATTACCTTGCATCTATCTTATATGTTATATGTGTATGTTGTTGGATCCAGTAAGCAACGGATTTTAGACTCATTTTATGTGGGTGAGAGACCTAGTGGTAGGTTTGGAAGTAACCCCATCGGTGAAACTTGCTTCACTACTCATCTCTCATCACTTTTGCTGAGGTCCTAGTGCAACATAGCCTATATGAATCTACTAACGAGGGCTAAACCACCATGTTCAAGTTCCAATGTGGAATTTTGAGGTTGCCATACTGTTTGCTACTCACTATTCAATATTTTGTTCAAGTTAAACACCATTGGTGGCGATACCACTGAGTGGCGATACCATTGAGTGGCATGATGTGGACATGCCCAATGGGTGCCCTTTTATGAGAACCAGTCAGAATAATTGGAAGCCACGTGGGTGCCACATGTTCAACTTGATGACATGGTGGTTAGTAAAGATTCTGCAAACAAGTGAGAAAAATATCCTTTGTTCTATCAGTTATCAAGATAGGCTAACACCAATGAAAGTTAGAAAAACCCTAGGCTAAAATTATATTTATTCCTTACTAACAAATCTCCAACAGTTTAACATAGAATTAGATATAGAAACAAAAATATGCAAATAAGAAAGAAAATAATAATAACCATATGCCCAAATGGAATTAGGGATTTTTATTATGAATCAAATGGAAATGAGTACACATATGGAGTATAATATATCGGCTTGGGTTGTTGTGTCCTCGGTGGGAAGGTTCCTCCTTGTCCCTCGATTGTCTACTGCAGTGGCCTTCCTTTCTCCTAGTATGCAAGTGGGTAGAAAATGGAGATGAACTTAGGTGGAGTGCTCAAATGGCTTAAGATCATTAGTTCCATGATGAAAAGTGGTCATTCTTCAATGGTGGAGAAATTCCTCTCTATTTATAATAAAATGCTAGATTAGTTTTGATATGGTCAAATAATAAAATACTTAGTAGACCAAATGAAGGTCTAACCATCATGAGTATTTTATTATTTTTGGGAGACAAAAAAATTAAATAAATGATGAATGATCTTTATTTATTTAAATAAGTTAAAAAATAAAGCATAGTCTAAACAGGAAATGATTTCTCCCATAAAAGAATGATTTTCTGGCACGATTTTGATGAAATATGGCAGAAATTTTTGGAAATCCAGGTTACAGTTGTCAAGTTTCATAATTTTAGGTGCTTCAAGGGTTATTGAGGGTGATGATTCTATTTCTACCATTAAAAAATGATTCAAACACTCATAGTTTCAATTTCTTTGAAAAAAAATCGTCGAATTTTGACAAGAAAATCACTGTTTGGGCACAATTGTCACTTGCATAGACAAGTCCAAAAGATAAAATTAATTGTGTTAATTAAGAAAAGCGTGCTAAATAATTAATTCATAAAAATGAGCATATTAATCATTTCTCAAATGAGTTAGAACTAATTATTAAGTAATAATTTAATAATTATCTACTAAGAGAAAAGTCAAATGATTAAGGAATAATAACTAAATAATGATTTATTTAATTATTCATATGGAATCGAGAAATGTGGGTGAAAATAAATTTAATTATTTTCACATAAATGGGTAAATATGAAAATAACATGGAATTAAATGAACTTCTGGTTTTTTTCGTGTGGGTACAATATGAGAATCTTATGAAATTAATTTTTTTTTGGCTTATTCTCATATGGGTAAATAATTAAACGAAAATAATTTATGAAAATTGGTTAACTAAATTATTTCCTAAGGTGAAAATGGGATTTAATGTGTAAAAACGATACCACATGGTGTATTTCAATCAACTTAGTAAAATATGGCCATGTGATCACTTTTTAGGTGATAAGAGATTGCCCCCGAATGTATGAATTTCAGGTGCACATCGTATAACCCAAGCACATTGTAGTTTTTCTTTCATGAGGCATAAGAGGACGTCATGGAGAGAGAGAAAGCCATTACAATGAAGGGAATACGTGTGTGAGAAGGAGGCAAGACCTAGTTGTCAATGAAGAGTCTCTAGGTGGTGTGTACAGGATCTCAATAGAACGGGGGAGGCATACCCATACTTGTCGATACAACTTAGTACAAAGCATAATGATGTGCCCAACAAAGTGGGTTTAAGAAAAATAATAAATAGTACATAATGTGTTGGAATCAATAGGCCAAAAAATGACACAATGATATAAAAATATATTTCATTAAAATTGGAAATTTTTTATTACAAAGACATCACTAGAGTTGAGATTTTTGGTTATTTTGAAATTCTAGATTCACTGTTTAATTCCAAAAGAGAGTCCCATATACATGTGCCTGGAGTAAAAAGGCCATGTCTGATACAATGAATGCTGCTAAGCTGAGTACATAGGACTAAATGCCCCCAAGCTAATGAGAGGGGGAGATCACAACCAGAGAAGCAACTATTGAATAGGAAAATCTCTAAAGATTTGAATGAGCTTGCTAATTGGAGGGGCTCATGCAATGGGTTGTGCAATTGGCGGAAACAAAGCCAGTAAAATCTACTAAACTGACATTTGGAATGATGGAACATATTTCATTTTTTTCTTAAGTCAATTTATGAACTCGTTCTTGCAACTTTTGAATCTTCATTGAGGAAACACTCAATTCTGTGGTCGTTTCTATCCCCACATTGGTCAATGCATAGAACTATTTTAGCAATTTCTGATGTTCATCTTGAGGAACTGTCTCCCCCTGGTGCTTAGCTACAATTTTCTTTAATGTTTTCATTTCAACTTCCAGTATCAAGGGAGAATATGGAGGCACAATGTCTATTTGTAATCCATTTTCTATTAGAATTTCTTCTTTGGTTTGTGTTTCTATGGTCTGATATTAAAATTTTTATCTCTTCTTACTAGTCCTAGATTTCCTTACATCCTTCCTCTTTCAACAAGTGTGAGGTTGTTCCCCATCTGCCAATTGTCTTTCCAACTCCTATATCCTCCTTTTTAGGGAAACATCTTCCTTTTTCAAGGTAACAACCCTTCTGGAAAGCCTATTTCTCTTTTTGTCCCTCAAAACCTCTAGACTTTCTAATTTTTTATTTCTACTTCTAGAGGCAACTGTTGGAGGAGTAATGGGAGCAGTGTAGGCTTTAGCTGATAGAAAATAAATAGGGGACTCCTGAGTTGCAACAATTGGAAAATCAATTGAAGATATTTTAGTTATAATAGCTAAAGAATGAATAGATGGCTTCTGAGCAGTGGCAATTGAAATATCAACTGGGGATTCCCGCATTATGGATGTTGAAGAATCAATGGGATGTTCCAGAGCTATAATGACTAGAGAGTCAACAAAGGGTTCTTGAACTATATCAACTCAGGATTCAATAGAATGTTCTTGAACTGTAGTAGTTACATAATTGGTAGAGGGTTCTCGAACTGTGGTGATCATAGAGTCGGTGGAGGGTTCATGGATTGTGGTAATTGGAGAGCTAATCGAAGGAACCTGGGCTACAATTGCTGAAAAATTAGTGAGATATTCCTTAACCATATTGACTATGGAATAAACAAAATGTTCTTGGTTCATTGTAGTTGTTCCCTCTTCCATATCCATAGAATCCAATAAATATTCCACCTTATCCAATGCTTGCACCACTTCTACATGAGGCACTTCTTGATCCAAATATTCCTCCTTTGATACCATGGATATTCAACATCTTGGACAATTTTTTTCAAGTCCTTTTCATGGGATTTCTAAACTTCTTTGAGGTCTTGCACTTTTGCATGCACCTCTTCTCCTTTATATCATAGTCCCAAGGTTATTTCTTCCTTCCCCAATTTATCCAAAGCCAATGTTGTTTCCAGTTTTTCTTGTGAAACCTCACCTAAGATTTTTTTTTTCTTTTTCATCAAATGCCTCAGTTAAATCAATTTCACTAAGAATAATGGTTGATTTTTTGGAGACATGAGGGGAGAGGAGCTATGTCCTTTCTGCAATTTAGACAATTTGGTTGATTTTCTCCTTCTTGGGGTATTGTGGTCATGAAAGATACAATTTGTCTCTTTCTTGATAGGTTTCTGAATGACTGAAATTTATGATAGAGAAGCTCCAGTTTACAAAGGTTCTGGTAGAGTACATTTAGGCACTACACATTCCAACCGGGAAACTTCAACTTGAGGAATTTCTGCATAGACAGTTTTAGGATGAGTAGCCTTAGAGTGAAGAATTTATGAGTGAACAAGTTCAATTTGAAGAGTTTTAGAATGGATAGATTTAGAGTGGAGAGTGTCAAATTGGGGAGTTTCTTGTACAACTGGATTTTTCTCTTTCAGTGATACCAAATTTTCATTCCCCACTTCTTCAAAGTTGACCTCATCACCTCTTCTAGTATGATCTTCAAAATTTTCTTCCCCATCTACAACCTCATGGTTCTCATTTTCAGGTGCCACTTCAGAAATTCCACACCCAATTACAACTTCAAGGTTTTAATTTCTAACTATGGTTTCAGGGTTTCCACTACTGGTATCAACTTCGGGGTTTTTACTGCTAGTTCATGTTTCAATATTTTCACCACCTAAAACAACTTCGAAGTTCTCCGGGGATCTTCTGGAAGAGATTCCTTATTACTATTGTGTTTATTTTTTGGGTTCTTCATTCACCCCGATGAATTTTTTGAAAGTCTGGTGAGTTTGTTATAAAATCATTATAACTAGAAACTTAATTAATCCATGATGGATTACAACTACATAAGGTTCTTTAGCTTTCTAACTCTAAGCGCGGTCTCATGCAAAATAGATTTCAGGGAAAAGGGAATGTTCAGAGATACATTCTGTCTCAAACGTGCCATCAACTTAAGGTGGTGACCTCAAACCGTGTCGAATCTTTCGTCACAAGTAATATATCTTTGCATTATTTTTTCCAGCTCCTTCCATGGTTTTGACAACGAATTGGGATTGTATCCCTTCCCCTTCTTCACCTGTTCTTCTCCGTCATCTAGAAATAGCATAGTTTCATTTTGTAGTTAAGTGTGTGTTTCATACCACTTCTCTCCTTCCACCATTAACCCTGTAACCTCAGTTACAGCCTCCTCATTCATTTGAACCTGTAAATTTTTTACTATCATCCTCCCGTTATCCAAGTTCTGCATGAACTCCAACGCAATTTCTCTATCAAAAACCTGAATTCTTCTAAAATAATGGATGCATGTTATGCGGTTCAAAATGTTGCGTTCCTCATATGTTGCTTGCAAGTGACTTGGCTCGTATCTAATTGAATGACCCCCCATTCTTACTATTGCATCTTACTCATGTTGTTCAAAAATGGTCACAACTCTACGCAACACTAAAATTAGCTTTGCTAGTTTTTGACATTCATAATCGAAGTTGTGATAACAACAAATGAATAATGGCAAACATGTGGGGAAGGTGACAAAAAATACCTACACATTATACGCCCACCCCCTCCAATGAATCTAACGACCATCTTGAGCCAGTGATCACGTCATTTGTAATGGAAAGGTAGAGGTCAATAAATTGGTCGTTTCAAATATTAATGGAAGGATAATGGTCATACCACCGTATGATTTTCCACATCAGACAGTAATTATTCCACCGTTAAAAACTCAACATTGAAACAAGAGATCATTTTTTGAAAATATGTAAGATTTAATTTAGTGGTTAATCCTCTTGACACCCGTTTATAGAAATAATGACGTGATCATGATTGAAGAGCATGGGTATATAAATGAATGTCAAAAACATAGAAATGGAAATCAAACGTTATACCCCATCAATGTTAGTATAATAAATATTTCCCCTTTATTACAACAAAATTATAGTAAATCCTAATTATATAAGCAAAGAGTAACAACTTCAAAGGGTCGCATATTCCATGAAAGCTAAAGTATGGGATTCATTTTCCATAGCTTTGACTTATAGGAGTAATGATGTTTGAATGCGACCATGGAAAATTTTAGGGGCTAATGTTCGCCCAATGGGCTAATTTTTCATGATTTTTCCAAAAAACAATTCGCCAATTTCCAATTTTTATAAAAGATGATTCGCCCAAATTTTAGAATATAAAATTATTTTACCTTAAAAATCGCCAACATTATATAGTGGCTATATGATAAATCATTGTAAATTTGAATAATTTTACAAATATATCATTGAAAATTTTATAGTTTGCATATTAGGGATTAATGAGATTCGCCAATGTTTCTAAACTTCAAGAAAATTTTCCATCCTTAAAATTTTCCTTGAATGCGACCAAGACCTTTCCCAAGGTGAGAAATATTGTGCTAATTATTCTATATCTCTTTTTTACTCGGCATATCCCCACTTCTAGCAGACCTGTTTAGTACCCCGACGAGTTTACCTTGGTACCGTACAAGCATAGCCCCACTACTGGTAGGCCTGTTCAGTACCCCGACGAGTTTACTTGTATTTCTAGCTTACTGTTAAAGATTATATATGATAATTTTGTGGAAGATGGATGATACAAGAGTTTATTTACTTAAGCACATTATTTGACTTCTTGGGTTGGGTTTTTGAGCACATCTTTCACCACAGTCCCTTTGTCATAGCTATTTAATGTGAAATAAGATGGAGCGCTTTAGGGAATAACACAAAACTTTCACTTAGTCATTAATGTCTCCCTTGTTATTTGGAATTTTTAATATAAAAACTTCATGGAAATGGGCCTCCTTGGAAAGTTATGGCAGTAATACTCATCTAATAAGGATTGATAGAAATTTATTAAAAAAGGTACTTTAACATAAAAGGAGTAATAATAGTTTGAGTCATTTAAAACAATAATAACATTGTCCACTTACCTCAATTGATAATCAAGGAAATGATGAGAGGGAAAGGGTAGGCTTTTTAATCAATTATAATAATATTTTGAAATAGGGGTCAAGAGACCAGTATATCGAAAAAATTCTTGCCAATATATAATAACAACATTCTTATTTCAATTTAAGTAAAGAAACAACAATGGCTAAAGGAACGGTAGTTGTGACTTAGGTAACAACAATTGTGACTTAGGGTAACAATAATTGTGACTTAAAGTAACAATGACTACGACTTAGGGTAACAACAACTATGACTTCGGGCGAAACAATTGTGACTCATGGTACAATAATTATATCTCTAGACATGACAAGTTATATAAAAAATGTACATTAAAACAATAAAAACAAGGGAAATAAAAATAAAAACAACAAAAAATAAAAATAAGCAATAGAACTCTGATGTTCAAAATTTATACTTATTATTATTATATGCATTTTATTTTTGAAGAAGAAGAATAAAAAAGAAAGAAATATACCTAGTCACGGGTTTGGGGACATTCCCTTGTCCACCTATGATCTATAAATATGCATAATTTGCGAATTTATGAATAAAAGACTCCTTTGTGACTGGTTGATGGTATAAGCGCAAATTATGATCATTGGCGAGAAAGGAAACACCAGAATCATCGACAGTAGTGAGGCACATTTTATTGTATACTTCACTGACCTCACAAGGGCCTAACCATCTAGTTTGAAGCTTCCCTGGAAAGTCTTGAAACCTATAATCATAAAATAATTCCTAATCACCTCTTTGAATTTTTTTTCTTTTTATGAGATGATCATGCCATTTGGTCCTCTGTCGCTAAACTATGGATGTTTTTTGGAGAGTAGCAAGGCATATTTCATCCAATTTATTAAGTTCCAAGCATTGTCTCTAGCTTTCAAGAGATCTAGCTTCCGAGAGATCTAGCTTCCGAGAGATCCAATCTGACTTATCGGGCAGTCTTAAGAGTCTTAATTTTGAATTCGATTGGGAAAATTGGACTTTTACCATAAACAAGCTAGTAAGGTGAAAAACTTGTGGTATTATGCCAAGTAGTATGGTAAGCTCAAAAGGATTTTGGAAGTTTGGAAGCCCAATCTCAATGATTAGTAGCCACTATTTTCATGAAAATATTTTCCAAAATCTTATTTGTGCTTTCGACCTGACCATTTGCTTGTAGATGGTATGACGAGGTAACTCTTTGTTTAATATGATATTTTTGTAAAGTTGCAGTCCTATGTCAGTGATGAGTTATCTAGGTAGGCCATATCATAAAAATTGCTCAAACAATAAATTCATAACTACTTCTTTTGTAGCTCCAGAAATAGCTATTACCTCCACTCACTTCATCACATAGTCTGTACAAACTAGAATATATTATTTCTCATTTGAACAGGGGTTAATGGGGCTCACGAAACCCATAGCCCTTTTTTCAAATGGCTCTAGTTCCAAGTACATCTGAAGAGGAATTTCATCCAATTGAATGGGATGGCCCATTCTTTGACATCTATCACAAATTATAACATATTTTTTATCATCCTTAAATATTGTTGGCCAATATTATACCATCTGCAATACTTTATGCCTCGTTTTATGATCAACAAAATGGCCTCCATAGGGTTCATTGTGGCAAGATTTAAGAATATCATAAACCTCATCTTCTCTTTTGCATTTGTGAATCTAAAGGTCTACTCCTATGTGAAAAAGATAACCATCTATCCAGGAAAACCAAGCACTACATTGAATGATGTGTTTCTTCTCCCGAGGTGATAGATGTGAAGGTAGTTTCCCTGCTACAAGATAATTCACAATATTTGCATACAATAGGGTTTTAACAAACACTGCAAATATATTTTCATTTAGAAATTAGTATTCAATAGGAGAGGAATCATTTATAGGTGGGATCCTTGATAAGAATTCTGGAACACGATTTTCTTTTCCTAGCCAATATTTGATAGTGATATTGAGTTCCTACAACAGATGCATCTAACAAGTCACTCTACCATTAGTAATTGGTTTATTAGCTAAATACTTAATAGAAAAATGATTAGTATACAAGAAGATAGGATAGCTAGTATTATAATGATGAAATTTATTAATAACATAAACAAAAACCAAGAATCATTTCTTTGTCACTATATAATTTCGCTCGACTGGTGTCAACTTTTTGTTGGTGTAGTAAATAACATAAGGCTTCTTATCTTCTTCCTTCCTATGTACTTCTCCTATGGTTGCTTCGAATGCATCAGAGGATATGTGGAATGGAAGTTTCCAATAAGGACCACATAATACTAGTGTTGTTGACAGTAATCTCTTCAATTATGAAAAAGCATCATCACATTTGTCATTTAGAATAAATTCCACATTTCCTGTTAATACATATAATGGTGCTGCAATTTCTGAGAAATGTTCTATAAATTGTCGATAATAAATAGCATAGACAAGAAAGCTACATACCTTTTTTGGTGTCCGGGGAATAGGAAGTTTAAGGATTACCTTGATTTTCACTGGGTCCACCTGGATTCCTACAACAGATATGAAATGTCCACCTGGATTCCTACAACAGATATGAAATGTCCCAAGACCACACCTTTATTCATCAACATGTGACACTTTTCATGACTAAGTCATAGCCTAGTTAGTATACATTTTATGAAGACTATTTCCATATTATTCAAAGCTTCTTCAAATTCATCACCATAAAGCATGAAGTCGTCCATATAGATTTCAAGTCCCTCATTAATTAAATTAGAGAATATACTCAAAAATACTCTCTGAAAGATTGTGGGTGCATTACAGAGTCCGAATGGGAGAACTTGGTATGCAAATGTTTTCCACGAACAAGAAAATGTGGTTTTATATTTGCCTTATGGAGCGATCAAAATCTGGTTATATTCGTTGAATCCATCCTAAAAAGAAAAAATTCTTTCCAGCAAGAGTATCAATGACTTGATCAATAAATGGAAGAGGGAAGTGGTATTTTTGTGTAGCTTTGTTTAATTCCATATAATTTACGTAGATGTTCCACTTCCCATTCTTTTTAGGAACAATAAATAATGGTAATGCCCATTGACTGTCTGACATGGGATATATGAAATTAGCATCGAGAAATTTCTGAAGTTCTTATTTCACTATATCCTTAAGATGTGGGTTTAGCCTTATTTGAGGTTGATGAATAGGATTGGCATCTCTCTCTATATAAATGTGATGTGTACATAAGTCAGGATCAATTTCCTTCGTATATGCGTAATCCCAATCAAAATCTTGTTTATGCTTTTGGAGGACTTGTATTAATAGTTCGCGTTGGGAACTGGTAAGATTAGAATTGATATTTAATGTTTTACCAGGTTCGATTTATATTGGAATGTTGTTATGAACCACTATTGTAGGAATATTATCGCTACCAGATTCCTCCATAGGGTCACTCTGAAGTTCATTATGCAACACAACTTCCAATATTTAACAATTTGGATATTCTACAACAAATGGTTGACTAATGAAGCTACTAATGGTATCATCTTTTGTTAGTATGAAAATTCTTAGTATGTGTACCAAAAATGCTTCACTTAATTCACTGGTGACAAGTGACCCTAACAACAAGATGTGACCACTTTTATGCTTTAGGTCTGCAATAAAACATGATAAAACCCCGCAATAAAATATTTGATGTAATCCCAAAACATATAGTAGTAGAAAAGAGAAGTTTAATATCCCAATAGAATAATTTTAATGAATTATAATTTTATTGAAACACCTGGTGAAAGAGATTTACAACATGGGTCTGTGAATCCCCCTCCATGGGATGGGTTCTTTTGATGTCCTTGTGCTTCAACGATCTTGTTCGTCTATCTCAGAGTGCAAAAAACCCAAAAGCAAGATGGAACCTAAGTGGGAGCTAAAATGTTACGAGATGATAATGGTGACGATGATAGTGATCATGGTGAAGAATGAATGGAAAACCCTCTTATTTATAACAAAATATGGGCTAAATTAGGAATTGGACAATAATAAAATATTATTGACCAAATCAAAATCTGGCCATTAAGAATACTTTATTGTGCCGAGATGCGCATTCTATAGCCCAGTATGACCCCGATGTGTAAGTATGTCACGTCCTCAAAAAATAATAAAAATAATTTTCGCTAATGTCGGCCAAAACATTCTCTCGAATCTTAAATTATATATACCTTAATTTTTAGATTATATATAACTTTTTAATCTTATTAATGGACTAAGATTAATTATTAAAATAAAACTTTGTATTATTATATATAATTTGAATGGATAATAACTTATCTCATGTGTTTAATAGCTCTTTTATCATATACATGAGTTTGAATGGATCATAAATTTACCATTAACAAAAAAATCTACCATATTAAAGTTCCAAATAATGTAAAATCTTAAACATCTTTACTCTTTACTCGAGCCAGTACTATTTCTTAAATCAAAGGAAAAAGGTTAATTTAACACAAAGAATCGAAAATCCTGCTCCAAAATATTTTAATACTTATTTTAATTAAATATTTGTAAAATGAATCTTTAAAAGGAAAAACCATATATATTAATTGGATGTAATTTTATTTAAATTTGTTATCATGCTATGTAAAAACATCATTAATCTAATATTGATATTAATATTAATATTATTAAATTTAATATCTTTGGATTAATACAATATTAAATTTAATACAATACTCAATTTATTATATTATAATATATCATGATATATAATTAACTATAGATATATATGGAGGGAAGAACACAGACATAGAGTGATAGAGGTCGAGAGATAGAGGGAGTGACATGGGAGAGATGGAGATAGAATGAAGGAGAGGGGAAAGGAGTAATGAAGAGAGAGAGAAAGAGAGGAGTGAGAGAGGGAGAGAAGGGTAAGAGAGAGAGGGAGAAACAAAGATGGATGGGGTAGAGAGGAGGAGAGAGGGAGGGAGAAACAAAGATGGATGGGGTAGAGAGAGGGAGAGAGGGAGGGAGATAGTGACAAGGTTGGAGGGAAGAGAGAGAGAGAGAGAGAAGGGGGTAGGAGAAAAAGGGAGAGAGGGTAAGGACTAGAGAGAGGAATCTAGAGGGAGGGACAAAAATATGGAGTTGGAAGGGGAGAGAGGGAGTGAAGAATAAATACATAGAGAGAAAAAAGTGGATAGAGAGAGAAGGGGGTAGGAGAGAAAGGGAGGGAGGTAAGGACCAAAGAGAGGAATCTAGAGGGAGGGACAAAAAGATGGAGTTGGAGGGGGAGATAGGGAGTGAAGAACAAATTCATAGAGAGAGAAAAATGGAGAGAGAGAGAAAGGGAGGGAGGTAAGGACCAAAGAGAGGAATCTAGAGGGAGGGAAAAAAAGATGGAGTTGGAGGGGGAGATAGGGAGTGAAGAAAAAATGCATAGAGAGAGAAACATGGAGAGAGAGAGAAAGGGAGTGACAAGGGAGAGATGGAGAGAGAGAGAGAAAGGGAGTGACAAGGGAGAGATGGAGAGAGTGTGCGTATGTTTTGGGTTGAGATAGAAAGAAAAAGAAGGAGAGATGGAAGGAAGGGGCGAGATAAGGAGAGAGTGAGGGTGATCTAGGTGGATATTGGTGGCCACTCTCCAATTCCACTTGGACCCCCATCATTATTGTTATGAAACTAGCTCACAAAAATATAAAAAAGATAGATCAACGACTTAGAAATCAGCGTCTTCAAGGGGGCAACCTCCTTTAAATTACACAAGTTAACAATTATTCAATGATACAAATGGAAAATCCTCCTTTCTATATATAGGAGTCTAAGGGGTCACAATATAACCAAAGCCGACCTAACAATAATAATATAAGGGCTAAAAAATAACAATAGTGGGCTTCTATGGGGCACAATATTAAAAATATGGGACAATAGGGGCACAAAAATAACAATAAGGGATACAATGACAATAGTGATGGGGGAATCACTAGTATTATAGGGACCTAACATGCCCCTCTCCTTAAAAAAAGTGTTGTCCTCAATGCTTGAGTAGTTCTAGATGCTTCTGTATAAAATTCTCATCCTCCTTGGAATTTCAACGGGTAATTTCTTCCACTGATGAAATACTCTGAAATTGATCGATTTGTAGCTGTCGAGTTCTGTTTTTGATTGCTTTTGGTTCCAATATGGTTTCTCCTCATCAAGTTCTGGCAATATTGTTTGAACTGGGAGCTTGTCACTATAACCTTCTTTAAGAGATAACATGGAAAACTAGGTGCACTCGGGAAGCTGCAGGAAGCTCCAATTTGTATGCCATAGTACCTATCTTTTGCAACACCTTGTATGGACCATAAAACTTTGGTGATAATTTATTATCATTTTTAGTTTTCTTGAGGGACATTTGTTTATATGGTTGTAGTTGTAGAAATACCCAATCACCTACATCAAAACTTCTTTCGCTGTGATCTTGATCTGCCTGCTGTTTCATTCTATTCTGCGCCAAGGTGAGGTTATCCTTTAAGAGTTGGAGAACTTGTTGTTGATGCTCGATAATCTTCCATTGCTTGAACATCATAATTTTCTCTTCAATATGATGTGATGGATGGTGGATGATATCCATAAAGTGCCATAAATGGTCATTTTTGTTGCAATATAGAAGGATGATCTAGGTGGATATTGGTGGCTACCCACCAATTCCACTTGGACCCCCACCATTGCTTCTTTTATTTTTTCAGTTTCCTTAATTGTAGCACAGTTTACTATTTTTAGCAGTTTTCTGGGTGCTAAACTTCTGGATCCGTTTTGAGGCCCTAAACAATGTTTTTCTAGAAATCTACCGCGAGTGATTTTCTGTCTAAAATCGTCTTTTCCTTCATATTCCTCGGAGAGATCTTTCCAACAAGTTATCATGCGTGTCAAACAGAGATAATATGACCAAGTCACGACCCCGAGAAGTTGGTTGTCCAACTCATGACCCCAACGGGGCCCATAAACTCTTGGTGTTACATCTCCTCAGGTTAGGATTTTGGTTGTTTAGGGTTTTCTCTTATTGTTCAATAATAAAAAGGCCCTTGAGCCTAATTGTAAGGCAGTTCAAAGGCATGTAGCCACCACATCTCTTCTTAGAGATAAGCTACCATTGCCCTAGCTGGTTTATTTCCATTTTGTTTGTAAGCATATTTCAGTATTTTACATTAATGAAGTGAAGTATTATTTCTGCTGCATCTCTATGTTTATGGTTATCTTTGTAATTTGTTGCGTTCTTGTTTAAATATGGATCAAAGGAAGTGTTATACCACCATTCAGCCAGAGGCAACCATTTGGCCCATTGTGTTTGTTTATCAAATACAAAGCAACGAAGATATCCTTCCAAACATTTGTTTACTATCTCAGTTTATCCATCAGATTGAGGATGATAAGATGAGCTATGATCTAACTGAGTACTAAGACAAGAAAATAATTATGTCCAAAATTTCCAGTGAAAATGGGATCTTTGTTGCTTACAATAATCTTTGGGTTTCCATGTAGCTTTTGAATTGCTTCCATAAATGCAGTAGAAACTGTACTCGCTTTAAATGGATGAGATAATGCACAAAAGTGTGCATACTTGGTAAGTCAGTCAAATACCACCATGATAACACTCTTTCCTTCAGACTTGGGTAAACATGTGATAAAATCCATTGAAACCTCCTCCCAATGTTGGCTTGGAATGGATAAAGGTTGTAATAGACCCGGGGTCTTAATTGTTTCAACTTTATTTTTTTGGAAAACCAAACATTCTTCCACAAAATTTTGAATATCTGATTTAAGGCCATCCCAAAAAAATCATTCGTAACCCTGTGGTAAGTTTTTAGAAATCCTGAGTGCCCTCCTAAGGGAGAGGTGTGCAATTCCCTAAGAATTTTTTGTTTGAGTTGGAAATTCTTACATAGGTATAATCGATATTTGTACCATAATGAATCATTTTTCTAGCTAAATGTATCAGATGTAATGGGATCTTGTTGTAACTTTTGAATGATTTCCCACACTTCTTTGTCATTCTTCCATTCATCCCTTGCTTCGTTTATCCAATCTAGTTGGATAATAGAAATGGCGCAAAGAAATGATTCCACATCCTCATCCTTTCTTGAGAGTGTGTCTGCCACAACATTTTTTGTTGTAACTTTTGAATGAGTGCCCACACTTCTTTGTCATTCTTCCATTCATCCCTTGCTTCGTTTATCCAATCTGGTTGGATAATAGAAATGGCGCAAAGAAATGATTCCACAGCCTCATCCTTTCTTGAGAGTGTGTCTTCCACAACATTTTTTCTTGTAATTTTTGAATGAGTGCCCACACTTCTTTGTCATTCTTCCATTCATCCCTTGCTTCGTTTATCCAATCTAGTTGGATAATAGAAATGGCGCAGAGAAATGATTCCACATCCTCATCCTTTCTTGAGAGTGTGTCTGCCACAACATTTTGCTTCCCTTTTTTGTAGATGATTTCAAAGTCATAACCTAACATCTTTGTGACCCATTTTTTCTGCTCTTATGAAGATAATCTTTCTTCTAAAAAATATTTAATACTATCATGATCTGTTTTTACCTTGAAGTGTCTTCCCATTAGGTAGAGTCGCCATTTCTTAAGTGCATGTAGTATTGACAACATTTCCTTCTCATAAATAGCTTTGTGTAAATACTTTCCTTTGATTGGACGACTTTCGTAAGCAATGGGTATTTCTTCTTGCATTAAAACAACACCAATTCCATTTCTTGAGGCATCACATTCCACAATAAAGGTTTTTGTGAAGTCTGATGTAGCTAAGACCAGTGCTTGGCACATTGCCTCTTTAAGA